>CAUYON010038297.1:0-11617 GCA_963573935.1 Arctocebus calabarensis
AGTCCCAGCTACTCGGGAGGCTGAGGCAAGAGAATTGCTTAAGCCCAAGAGCTGGAGGTTGCTGTGAGCAGTGTGACGCCACGGCACTCTACCTAGGGCGATAAAGTGAGACTCTGTCTCTACAAAAAAAAAAAAAAAAAAAAAAAAATGGGTGCCAGGCCTTGTGTTGTTTTAAGTGCATCTTCTATGCAAAACAACTGAATTTAAGGATGAGAAAACGAAGGCTTTCACGGTGTAGGTCCTTTGCAAGCTCATTCAACCCCTTTAAATGATAAGAGTTGAATGTAAATATAGACAGCCTCTTGCTTTAATGTCCGTAACTGATGTGACATTGAGCTTTGTAACTTCTAAATACCTCTAATAATACCTGCTTGTAATTATGTGCTGGCATTTTATATCTACTCTCATAGTATAACATATCATGTAGGGTTTACATGGGTGAACCTATGAATTCTATAAAAGTCAGATCCAAGATTCAATCCACAGGTACCTGACTGCACAGTTAGTGTTCTTTTTATCCACCTCAAGGTTCTCCAGAAAGACGAAGCCACGGAGCAGTTTCACTGCCCACTTTGTGCCAAGGCGCAGGACTAAGATCAGGAGACCTGGAGTGCTACTGCCTCGGTTCAAATCCCGGCAGTCACATGGTAGCCGTATATGCAGCACAGATCCCACTGTGCTCCTGTTTATGTGTGATGTGGGGATGATATTCTGGGGGGCTGTGTGTATGGAAGAGAACAATATGTGAAGACCTGAGAACAGTGTCTGGCCTATGCTTAGGTTCGCCATGGTTATCAGCCCATATTCACGCTAGAACAGAATTACAATCACGTACACTCTATCCCACACTCAAAGGAGATCTCAGAGCAGAGCCTAGAGTTCAAATACACCACATGTTGTAGAAAAGCCAACTATGAAGCTTCATTACTGGGAGAAAATTGAGGGCAATGTTAACTGAGGAGTAACTGAGTAACGGAGGAACTCTTAACTCTCACTGGAGAGCTCCTCAAGCAAAAGGTCTCTTAACCTCCCAGGACAGCCTGGAACCCACACAGCCCCTGACGTGGACCCACTTGTCCGGAGGAGGGAAGCGCTCAGGGCAGATGACCATGATTCCCAAGAGTGACATTTTCTGCCAGTAGGCAGGGAAGCCATGGAAACTAGAGCCCAGGGGTACGTGGGGTATCCCAGGTGAAAGGCAACACTCATAGGTTCAGAGCAACCTTTTAATCACAGACGAAGAAACCCAACGAAGAGAGGAGGGGGCCAGGGCCTACGGTGGGCCAAGAGGCTTGGGGTTCCCTGCCACTCCCTCTTCTGGTATTGGGAACCTCCAGAGCCTCGGGTCCAGGGGAGAAAGATGGCTCTACAATAGAGCTCTCTACACAGAAGCGCCTTCCCTTTCAGTTCCTCTCCTTTTTCCCCAGCTGAGCCCAGCTTTATGCAAACAGCCCTCTTAACACAGCTCCAAATGCAGGCTTCTGGAGGGGTGGGGTGAGCCAACAGTTCATTAAGTGGCAGCAGGCCAGCGAAGTGGGGACGGCGGGAACGGCAGGCAGCAAGGGGAAGGGACCCTGCCCTTTACCCACTGGGGCCAAAGTAAACTGCCTTCCAGGGAAGCCCCCGCCCTGAAACACGGCGAGCCGAGGGCAGGCTGGCCGCTGAGGTCTCCTTCCACCTGCCCCCACGCTGCAACCCAGGCCGTCCCTGCGCGCGCGGGCCCCGCCAGTCAGCTGTGCGGCCGAGATGCTCGCCCGGAAAACATGGCTGGCTGGAGCATCCAAGGAGCCGGCGCAAGGCGCGGGAGCCGTTCGGGCAGGGATGCGGCCGCCAGCCGAGAGGTGGGAGCGGGGGACTGGACCGTCTGCGCTGGAGGCGAGTGCAGCGCGTTCTGGGCGCTCCCCGGCGCGGCGGCTCCTTCCTCCCCTCCTTTTCCTTTTCCTTCCTTCCCTTTCCTCCCTCTTTCCATCTTTCCCGCTTCCCCTCGGCCTCATCCCTGACCAGCCTCCTTCCTGCCTACTCGACCCCCGCCCCTCCCCTCTCCCTGCTGTCACTTCCAAGCCCAAGGACAAAACCGTTACCTGCCGTACGCGTCGGTCACTGCCGGAGCCCAGGCGTGCGCTCCGCGGCCGCCCGCCTCATCCCCGTGCGTCTGAGCCACCCGGCGGCGGCAGCTGCTCCTTTTATGGGGCTCGCAGGCAGGAGGCACAGCCTGGGTGTCCCCAGCCCGCTCTGGCGGCATCAATGCCCGCTATTCACACTCGGGGTTTGCTGCTGGGTACACCCCCCACATACACTCCACCCACCCACCCCAGCCCCGGGAGTGGCTCTTCCCGCTTGCCTCCATCCACATGGCCTCTTGGGCGGGGGTGGAAGGCAAACATGGCTTTCAGGGCACCCACTAGGGAAAGGGAGTCACGTAGTCCTGGCCCTTGGGGAGTGGGGCAATACAGGGCCCGCTGACAATTGCTAGAACCCTAAACAGACGTGGAGATGCTAGTCAATACTGAAGTGTTGGGTTTACTTTGAAATAAGGCAGGAATAAAGCTGAACCCATCATCATCATCCTTGTTTTACTTACAATAATAACTATTATTAAGTGATTACTGTGAGCCAAAAAATTCTTCTGCAGACTATTTGGAAAGTGGTGTACTATTCCCTCCATCTCCCTATGTCTTTCTTCTTCTTTTTTTTTTTCTTGGCAGAGTCTCACTCTGTTGTCCAGACTAGAGTACCCTGGCATCAGCCTCTCAGCAACCTCAAACTCCTGGGTTGAAGCGATTCTCCTTGAGTAGCTGGGACTACAGGTGCACCTCCCCCCCCAACACCCAGCTATTTTTCTATCTTTGGTAGAGACCGGGTCTCTCTCTCATGGTCAGGCTGGTCTCCCAACTCCTGAGTTCAAGGGATCCTCCTGCCTTGGGCTCCTATAGTGCTGGGATTACAAAAGTGACCTACTGGAGGTCAGCCCACATCTTTGCTTTTAAAGATGAAGAGAGATTTAAAAAAAAAAAAAAAAAAAAAGATGAAGAGAGGTTAAGTAAACTGCCAAAAATCACTCAGCTAAGAAATGTCACAGCAATGCCCCAGGTCAGTCCAAGTTCAAAAGTCTGGGATCTTAGTCTTCACCGTGCTACTGACTTTTATAAAATTTTAAGGCCAGGAGGATAGCCTCTTTGAGTGTTGGAGATATTTTACCTTTTCATTAGCAAGAATAAAACTTGAAAAAAATTGAACTCTTTGACCAAGAAAATCACCAAAAGCCCCCTTTGAACCTGTACCTCAGGCCAGCTCTCTGTTATGGTTCATATATCATTTTACCTCTATAATTTCAAGTGCAATAATGCGTGGGTCTTTCCTGAGAAATAATCAATTTTACTAAATTGCAATGGCCCCAGCATTATCACCTCCCTGCCTGAATGGCAAATCATCTCCCAAGAAGATAGCCAAAAAGCAATTATTTGTGATACATTGCGTGGTAATAAAATGACTTTTCCATGTGATTTACTAAAGCAGGGGACAATAAAATCTACACTGAGCATCTGAGGCAGGCTTTCCTTTGAGGGTGTGGAAATACATTAGCTCAGAGAGTAACATCACATTTACCCTCCTATGCTTTTTTTTCTTTTTAAGCAGCCAGAGGAAAAATTTGACACGATAGGCTCCCCAAAGCAAAGCTGGTACAATTTCCCTATGTGCGGCTCATCAGGACTAGATGAGCTGGATTCTGGTGAAGATGTGGAAAAGGAATGCGTAAGTCATAACTCAGAAGGGGGCAAGGGAGGGGAAGATGGTGAGATACTCCCATCGAAGTGAAAGTGATTTTTCAATTTCAGATAATTATATTAGGTCATTCAGTGTGTGGAATGGAGTGCTTGTAGTACATGGCTTTCCTGCTGAGAGGATTCTCAAAGGCTGAGTGTCAGGAGGCAGAAAGCCTGTAATTAGAAGACCTGAAGTACCCACCCTCTCTGATGAAGAGGACTGGAGTACAGCCTGCCCAGGTAATAGGGCTGTGTGTGTGCCCGCGTGGGCTCTCCCTTGCAAATGCACGTGTTTGTGGTGGTGTTCCTACTTCCCAACATTAATATCTAACTGTGCAAAATCTTACAAGTTTCAGGAAAGCATGTAAGACTTCAGGAAAAGGAGAATTAATAGCAAAGGGAAACAAAGAAGCCACATTACTGGGCTCCAAAAAAATGTGATTTAGAGAAAGATACTTGAACCCACATCCAAAAAAGCTGGTATTTAACATAGGGGTGAGAGAGCGGCTTATCCTTTGAAGCAGTCAGCAAAATTCTAACTGCTTTCAGATTCTGAGCCAAACGACTTTCTGGTTTCATTTGTACTTGGGATAGATTTTCTCAGAAACTCTCTCAAAGCTAAGGGGAACAAAAAAAATGCCATTGAGAATAAGAAAACGAGGGGTAGGTGGTGAGATCATCCTTCTTTTGTCTGTCTCCACTCATATAAAATAGGATTCCTTGAGATCTAGCTTTTCCTGGGCCTTGATCCTCTAAATTACTTACATTGAGAAGGGCCTTTGAAAATTCAAATTTACACCTGTCTACAAGGGGAAACTTTAGGAATCTAATTTAATTAATTCCATAACCTCTCCTGACACAACTAAAATGAACATATCTCAATCAGATATATGTCTTGTTAAGTATTATGAGATGATTTCATAGGTTTTGTGTAATATTCTGATGAACTTATGTCTCCTGTTCAGAGATGGCAAACATAAAGTTTCTCCAGGAGAGGGAACTACATCCTCATGCAACTTGTCGTTTTTGCTGATCTGTTCAGTGCAGTAATATATGTAAAGGGAGTTTAGTCCTCATCTCAAACATAAATAGCTATCCTTGACACTCAATTGAGAAAGAAAAAAAAAAATCTTCATTATAATCACTAAATTGCATCAGCACCATTCTATTTCAAACAGTGATACTGGGTTGTTGTTTTGGGGGGGGGTAGTTGAGCCCCTCCAGCTGGATGAAAAATTAAGTCTGATTTAATCTCTTCTATCAGCTATGTATGGTATAATAATATTAAGTCATACATTTGGAGTTTGAGTAGCCAGAGGCAGTTTCTACATCAAACTCAACTGGCCACCCAGAATGTAACTTTCTCTGTGGTAGGTATGAATCTTATACTACATTTTGGTTGTTGGTGTTTGTTTTTTTTTTAAGCTCATTATAGTTCTAACATCACACAGAATGAATTCAGTTTAGCTCTGAAATGTTTTCCTTAAAATGTAATATCCCTTCTCCTATATTTCTTTATCACATATTTGTAAGCACTTCCTATGGGTTGCATTGTTCTAGACAATGGAAATGTACCAGTGAGCAAATGAAAGTCTCTGCCTTCGTGGTGATGATACACCTGTATCTAACTGGAATCCTAACTCCAATATTGCAAACATACATAGTGTTGCCCCACAGTTATCAACACTAATAATGGCAGTACAACAGGAAACAAAATGACTCAACAAGCCCAGAAAAGTTTGTCCTTGGTTTTAGGATATGCTATCTATTTTCTATATTGACTTTCTCCATGATTTTTCAATATGAATAAGGCTACAGACTGATGGGGATGAACAATGGCAGACCTTGAACTGTGAAGTCTTCCTGTCCTGAATAAAAATTTTTGATACATAATCACTTATTACCTCAAATTCAAAATTTGAGGTAATTCTCAATTTTGATAATTCTCAGTTTCTTCATTTGTATTTTTTTGTTGTTTTACTTTTGGAGATGGGGGCTTGCTCTGTTGTCCAGGTTGGAGTGCAGTAACACCTCACTGTACAATTGCAATTACACCGCACTGTAACTTCATACTCCTGGGCTCAAAGGATACTCCTGCCTAAGCCACTGGAGTAACTGGGTTTGTAAGTGTGCACAATTAAGATCTGGCTAATTTTTAAATATTCTGAGACAAAGGGTCTTGCTATGCTGCCCAGGCTGGTCTCAGACTCCTGGCCCATCTCAGCCTCCTAAAATGCTGAGATTATAGGTGATGAGTCCCGTCTCCCAACCCTCGCTTATATTTTTCAATGGAGATAATAAGAATACTTTGCTTAAAGTACTGTTATAAAATGAGAAAATATAAGCAAATCATTTGGTCTACAGAAGTGTTTCTCAACCTTTTCTTCAATATTAATCCAACCAATGAGCTTTTACTAAGATGATTTTTCTCCCTCCAATCAAAATTCTTTCTAGTCAATTTTAATACCACAGATACAGCGTATGTCTGTTTAGATATTGTAGATAGATTTATACTTTATGCACAAAAAGAAAATCTAAGATGTTTTTCACCCTGCAAGAACCAATGTTCACCCCTTAAGGAGTGATATCGATTCCTCTTAAGAAGGTGTGGCCATGAGTCACTCTTGGACTCTGTGCAATAGTGCCTGCTAAATCTAAGGAAATGTAACACTAATAATAATCAAGATAAAATGAACATAAGACTCTATGTGCCTAGTCTAGATAAGGTCAGAGTAAAGGCTGGTGAAAAGATGACAAGGAGCACATAACCGACTCCCAGGAAGGAGAAGCCGGACTCCATCAGCATAGCAGGTAGCACCAACCTGGAAGACCTTCTGACTGATGGGAAAAGGCAAGATTCAAAGCAAAGGCAACTGGACAAGGGCGATTACAACTCTTACCCAACCAGCTAAAGCCACCCATCAATTGCACACGCAAAGAACCAAGACAACACCAAAGTGGTCCAGAATAGATATTTCTGGGCAGTTTCCTTGCCTGAAAAATCCTCTTTCCACCCTTTTGCCCATCCGAATCTCACCCTAACTCAAACTCACCTAACGCTCCACTTCCTTCACAAAGTCTTTCTAGAACAAAGGGCTCTGAGTCATCAGGTAAACCTGAACTGAGGGACACTCCACAGAATAACTGACCGAGCACTTCTTCAAAAGTGTCAAGGTCAGGAAAGAAAAGGTAACAGGTACTGTCCCAGATTGGAGACATGACAACTGAATGCAATGCAGGATCCTAGACTGGATCCTGCCACAACAACGAAAAAGTGGGGCAAGTCCAAAGAGTCCAATGCTATTTGCTGCGCCAATGCTAGTTTTGATCACCATGCCATGGTTCTGTAATTGTCAACATTAGGGGAAGCAGGGACGAGGATATGTAAGAACTCCCCATACTATTTTTAACTTTTCTTCACTCTAAATTATTTCAAAATTAAAAGCTTTTTAAAAATAGCGATTTGCTCTTCAACTCTTTTAACAAGTAGGTCTTAAGGGGTAGGCCCTTCCAGAGGCTTGGGAATCAGCCATGAACATCATGGACAATGTTACATTCTAGAGATTTCTTCCTCCTCACAGTAACTATGGTGCAATACCTTACAAACTTTATCCTGTCTACTGGCATGCCGAATTTGTACGCTTTTATCATATCCACCTCAGTGGGTGCATTAAGTTTCTCACAAGCAGGGCATGGCTCTATGTTCTCCATCTTTCACTGGAGGGAGTAGAGAGAGGGAGGGAAGCTCTGAAGTCCATGACCTGGCGTGCAGCAAATGCCAAGAACATTGCTTGGTACATAGGAGATCTCTGACAAGTGAGAGGAGTTGCCCTTTAAAAAAATGCAAATGGACAGAGCCTGGCACAAAGAAGTTGTTCAGTTAACAAGTCTCTTGTCTACATTGTAAGAATGAGCAGCTGTTGGTCCTTGAGAATTCTCAAATGTTATAATTTCGTGGCATGTCATGCTTAATTCTTTGACAAATAAGACTGTATGTGTGTTTGTGTTTCAGAGAGACAAAAAGAGAAAATGTGTATGAGAGAGTTAGTGAATGAGTTTGGAGGATCTGAAGTTACAAATCCCAGTGGACTCTAACACTTCAGAAAATAAACTGAGATTTAAAAGATTTCATCAACTCATCTTAAAAGATAAGAATGATCATCAAAAGAGAAACAGCAAGAAGGCTCCGTCACACTTTGCCAGACTTTGTAACTATTCACACATACATTAAAACAAAAACAAAACCTGTTGTATGGTTTTAAAATACAAAGTGTTTTGAATCAGAGTGGAATGACATTTTTTCTTGGCAAATACCTTCTTTGCTCATCCTTATACCTTAAGCCACCTGAGATATTTACTCACTGCATGCAATGATATCTATACTTTCAGAACCAGTTCTCTAATATATTTGATAAGCCTGGTCCTGTCCAGGGCTCTTTATCAGTGAGAGTCACTTCCATCTACCCTATTCTGAAAGCCCAAGAAATTATCCAAGACAACTCCCTCCACTCCAGTTCTAAATTATGACAAACCTTGTAAATACGTATCTGTCCCCTACTATTCCTACCGCCAGCGTCCTCCTCTGCCATGGCCTTTTGCTGGACTACTACTACTACTGCCCTCAGTGAGCAGTGTGGATTATAGGTGGGGAAGCCAGCTTGAAAGTTGTTGTTAGTAGTCCAGCAAAAGGCCTTTTTGTTTTTCGTTTTTTTTTTTAAAGAGTAAATCTGATTATGTCATTCTCTAGCTTAAGTCTCTAAAGAACAAAATCCTTAATTTGACCTAAAAGGACATGTGTGTTCCGGTCCCTGCCAACCTCTTTAGTTTCATCTCTCAATACATAATACCAGACCCTTTCTGCTCTGTCTACACTGGCTTTCCTCCACTGTTGCAAAACATGCCATGCTCTGACCATCTGGAAAAGGTTTTCTATCAAATCACCCCTCACCCTACTCTCTAGGTCTCAGCTTGAGCAGTACCTTCTTAAAAAAACCTTCTCATAACCCCCCAGACTGGGAGTGCTGCTCAAAAGCAGCCAGCCCTTAAGGTGCCCTGTTTCCTGGTATACAGACTCTTGTGTGCATGTATTGTTCATCTACAGTGCATGCGGGTGGATCTGTCTGACCAACAGAAGGCAGAAGAAGTTATGGAGCATCACTCCCAAGATTAGGTTCTAAGACACCACCATTTCCATCTTGGTTGTCTTCATATTCTCTGTTTCTCCTCGGACTTTCTGCTTTGGGGAAAGCCAGCTGCCCTGTTGTAAGCAGACCTCTGGATGGTCCCACACCGTGAGGAAATGAAGCCTCTTGCCATCAGCCATGTAAGTGATCCCAAAGTACCTCCTTCAGCCTCAGTCACGCCTTCAGATGACTGCGGTCCTTGTCAATAGCCTAACTGTATCCTCATGAAGTTTCTGAGGTAGGACCACCCAGTTCTACCACTCTGTGACTGCTGACCCTCCAAATTTTGTGAGATAATCAAAGTGTATTGTTTGAAGTTGCTGAGTCTGGGGGTAATTTCACACATAGCAATAGATAACGAATATACTTGGTTAGATACCATTGTCACATCCTCTCACAGAATTTTGTTCCGCATCTTCAGAGTGCACATTACACGTAGTAATCATATATTTGTTGATCTAAACTGATCAATGTCAGTCACTTCTCTTTTGTCTCACAATCTCACCATGGTATTTCCAGAACCTTGCGACAGGCAAAAAGTAGGCTCTCAAAAACATTAGGTGGTTGAATTAATTGTCATAGCCTGTCACCTGGAAGACTTGCCTTCAATAACTTAATCACCTTGCTAAGTGTGCTTCTGGTAAGGAGTTAATATGTAACTGAGCCCTAAAATTTCAGTTGGTAATTAATAGGAGATAACCATGTAAGTGTCCCAGACACAGCCTCATCCACCATTAATTTCACTCTGTAATATGCCTTTAATAGAGAACACTAGTGCCAAACTGCCTTCCACCCAAGAGTCAATTAATAACAATAAAATAGCGTCTGATCCAGATCTGGCCAGACTGCAGTCTTGCAGATCTATGAAAGTACAGGGCACTAACAGGCCTTTTCACCCTTGAAGGATAATTATCATCATTCTCATGTTAAGTACAATGTCTTCCTAAGTACTAGAGGTAGACACTACCACTGCCCAATCAGGGGAACAAGTGCCCCCACCTATGTCTGAAAGTTTCCATATTTAAGTGACTGCTTTTTATTTCTTGTGGATGACACTTTGTTGGCTTCCCCCTCCAAAATGTAATGATGGTTCATTCCAAGCGAAATCATTTATTAAATAAAATACAGACAGTACTACCACAAAGATAGCCGAGAGGCCATCCACACACAAGGTTTAACCAATACTGATGATAGATTTTATTACCTTTTCATATTATCCTCTCTCATTTACTTCCCCAAATTCAGGTGCTGTGGTTAGAAAAAGCAGAAGTTTCACAACTTCTGCTTTTCCTTTTAAAAAACACAGGCATTTTAGCCAGCTCTCCCAAAGGGCTGGCTATAGGGAGCAGCGTTTCCCAGTCTTACCAAAATATAGATTTTCAGCTGGGTGCTTGGTTAAAAAAAAAAAAAAAAATGCTATTTTAGGACCCCATCCTGGGTGCCAGAGGAGGAGCCTAGGAATTTATAATTTTAATCAGCAACACATGAAATGGACTGTATTACCAGTCATAAATGCTCCCTATGACCTATAACCACGTTCCCTATAACGAACTACAGAGTAAATATTTGCTCTGATACAAATGACAGAAACCTGAGAACAATGAATCCTGTAAAGCCAAAAAACAAAACAAAATAACAAAAAACACTTGAGAAACATCATTCTCCAGGACACTATTCTTTCAGATTAGGGTTCTCACAAAGAACCAAAAGGGCCAAATTATACACAGTGCACACTCAACAGCTCGTATCCTTTCATAGGTGTAAAAATACCTTACACCTATGAAAATAACAGTATTGATCTACCAAGGCAGAGGACTGAGTAACCTTTAGTCTTTTCTTACCCTATCATGGGTCATGAAGAAGTAGGTTTTGAACACAACTTCCAAACTACTACTACTTTTAACCAAACCTATCTGAAACTTTGAGGGACATTCCCACATGATTAAATGATTCTTATGTTTTCAGTTTCCAAAAACGCCAATTATCTACATGAAAATATTCATCTACATACTAAATTTTGAAATTGGTGCCTAATGTAAAAAACATTATTAAATTATTATATTTAATCCATTACTACTTTCCATCTGCCCCAAACTCCTATAATGTAAAAGGATTGTTGCTCCCTTTTTAAAAATCAGAAAATAGAGGCCCAGAGAGATTACAAAACTTACTAAGTTTATTTGGCTCATGGGTGATAAAGATTTAAGGAGGATTTGAAACAAATCGCATTCACATTAACCTTTATTACAGTATATACCAGCAAAATACCAAAATCTATAAATTAAGGAGAAAATAACAAATACCATCTCATAGTGACGTTAAAAAATTGTCTTGAGCCTGGAAATGGTGGTTCACGCCTGTAATCCTAGCACTCTGGGAGGCCAAGGCAGGTGGATTACTTGAGCTCAGGAGTTTGAGAGCAGCCTGAGCAAGAGTGAGACCTGTCTCTACTAAAAATAGAAAAAGTAGGGCGGCTCCTGTGGCTCAGCGAGCAGGGCGCCAGCCCCATATATCGAAGGTGGCGGGTTCAAGCCCGGCCTCGGCCGAACTGCAAAAACAAAAAATAGCCGGGCGCTGTGGCGGGCGCCTGTAGTCCCAGCTACTAGGGAGGCTGAGGCAAGAGAATCGCTTAAGCCCAAGAGCTGGAGGTTGCTGTGAGCAGTGTGACGC
>CAUYON010038299.1:0-12402 GCA_963573935.1 Arctocebus calabarensis
CTTTTTCTTCCATTCTTGAGATACTTTGCTAAGAAGAATATGTTCCAGCTCCATCCATGTAAACACAAAAGAGGTAAAGTCTCCATCTTTCTTTAAGGCTGCATAGTATTCCATGGTATACATGTACCACAATTTATTCCAGTGACAGTCCATCTTTGTTAATGGTGAAAGCAGGCAAGTAAACCCCTTCGCCTCCACACACACTTTTACTTTAACTGAGAGGCCAATAATGTTAAATTGAATTAACTTTTCTTTCTAAAAGATTGTTGATGAAACAATTATGGTAAATTGTTTTATTATTATTATTCTCAGCTCTGCATATATGACACTGATTAAGTTAAAACTCCTATTAACATATTACAAGCAGAAGGTAGGTAAACTGTTATAGTTTTAAATTTTGAGGTAATAGTAATTAAGAGAAATGGAAAAATTGTCAAAGAGATGAGAATAGAGAAACTTTACTTTTTAAATATTCATTATCTATGTGAAGAAAAATATATATAATTATTTTCTTTTTAGGAGTAATTGAGTTGTCTAGGTAGTGACAAGAACAGTTGTGCTTTTTTCATGAGGTTTAACTGTATTTTGAAGAGTTTGAAGTATTGCATTGGTGAATATGTCAAATCAGTAAATCTTACACAACAAAATAGAAATCAGTTTTCTATATTTTAGTCTTGATAGCTGCTCTTGCCTCCAAAATAACTCTACCTTTAAAATTTAAGAAAAAAATTATAGTTCCAATTATATAATTAATACATCTGTTGCAAAAGTGTCCTTTGGAATTCATCTGTAACCATATGTTGGACTAACTTTTTCCCTCCTCTAAATCACACCCTTTTTTCATATTTAAAATCTTTTATTCACCATACAGTTACATCTGTGTTGATATTAAAAAGTTTTGTCATAGGATACAATGAATAATTTATCCTTAATTGGAAAAGTTCTATGTTCAATGCACCATTCCATGTCCTGGAGGGATATGAGACATAGTCTCTGCCCTGGTAGAACATGACATGCGGTAAGGGAGTCAGAGAGATAAATAAACTAATGATAGCTAAGCATGATAAATGCAGGATAGAAAAAGCACACAGATAATTGAGAGAGTGAACATTGCAACTTAAGAGGATCAAAGAAGACTTTCCAGAGAAAGTGATATGTGATTTGGGACTTAAGAATGAATAAAATATTCATCAGGTAGATAAAAAAACATTTTAAATAATAAAAGTTATATGTTCAAAGAAATAAAGAAATGTACTATTCTTCTCCATCCAAGATTTAACCACTTTTCATAATAGAATCCATGCTAACATCACCAGTGAGATACTCACACCTTCATTCAGGTTTCGTTTACCGCTGTTCAAAGCTACCCTATCTGCTGTATTTATGGTACTTGTCAGGCAGTTCATAAAAACTCAGGTTTTCTTTCTGGATACACAGGAGAATTGAACTTGCTTACCTTATTTGATGGTAATTCTGTACAAGTGACTTCTTGATCAATAAAATGAAAGTAGAGGTAGCATGTTTTATAACTAGGCAAATGCTTTATGATTTAATGCATTATTTTTCAATGTTCTCTTCCCTCTGTTTGGTGATTATGGACATTGATATTAAGAATGAGCCTGTCTGGGCCTGGGTTCTTAGTGGCAATGATCAGTAGATACCCAGCTTATTTCTTGATGGACATTTTAGAGGGAAAATATTTAGTCTTGTCTATCCATAACATGTTAATTGTTTGTTCCTAAAGCATAACCTAGGCCATTCTGAAGGTTGATGATTTTAAGCATATAAATATTAAGCCGTTACTCCCAGAATGAAGAGTTTAATTGAGAGAGAAGTTGCATCTATACATAAAATGTTTATTTTTGTGTAGTGTGCCTTAGTATTGTAGTGACTCTCCTTATGACAATCACTGTACAGCTCATCTACTTATCGCTGAGCATACATGGCCGTCGCCATCCTCCCTCCTCTAAATGCTGTCTGGTATCACTCACTTCATCACTGGAAAAATAGTGCTGTGATTATTTAATTATCATTTGCCTCCTCCATAGATTGTGATTTCCAACTAAATAGTGCTATAGCAGTGTACCCCAATAAACAACAAAGGCACTGAATCAGAGTGAGTATTTAATAAATAAGTGAAGGTTGAAAAACGTAAGTGAAAGAATGTGTGAAAATTTGAATGAATTGTTGGATTGGGACTAAGTACAGGTTTACCGACTTGACTCTCCCTTACAGCCTTAGATAAGGAGAAAAGAGAATTAGTTCAAGTTGTTGTAACAAGTTTTACTAACAATTTAAGACACTTAATAGAAACTAAAATCATCAAGATAAGAGTTAAAAGGGGGTATTTATAATGACTTAATACAATCTTCCAATTTTGCAGCTTGGAAAATTGGAATCTATCCATGTATAGACTTGTAATTTACCAGCAATGATACAAGTCAATGACATTGCTTTCAATTTCATGATAATAATGAGGATTTTCCTTCTTGGAATTTTATTTCCACAAATTGAATGAGGACTGAAAATGAATAGCCATCATTTGTTAGTTACCATCCTCTTGTACAAATACCTAACCTTTGAGACTTAAGTGCTTTCATCTCTAGAGGAATACTAATGTCATCAGTGCAATCTACAACATTGTTTGTTTTGACAACTAAAGGAATTAATAAATATATAGTACTTAAAAGATCCTTCATAATACTTATATGTGTACACACATGCATACTATATACTATACTATATACATATTTGGTGTGATGAGGATGGTGGTGATAAATGCATATAATTTAGTCACAAATTGTGGCATATTTAACAAGTTACAGCATTTAAATTATTCTTTACATATACTTTAAGTTTTGGGGAATAGCTATGAATTTAAATTAATTACTAAGACTGAAGAATTTTATACATGTAATTTCAGAAATTGCAAGCATTATGGTTAAGATGAAAGTAAGACTATGTGAAGATTAATAATTGTCAAAATAGTCCCTTGAATAACCACTAATTTTAAAATATGTTAAGAAAGGAAGTAGGTTGATATCATTTAAATGGTAAAAGCCAAACTTTTAGACCTACACCAATGTAACTAAAAAAAATTAGAATAATAAATTAGCGACAATGCCAAGCTGTACAGATATCAACTTTTGTTTCCACTCTTCTTTTACTCATATGCAACTAATCTCAAGGTTTCTAAGGAATTTGCTTGACTTTGCATAGCATCTTGGTGGTGCCAATGATTCTAAATCTGCACTCCCACAATTTTGGTCTCTTTCCAAGGGCTTTATATTATTATGTATTGTTCAATATACTAACTCAAACTTCTACAAGAAAATAAATGTGTGGTACTTTTGTGGATGATCATTTATCCCCCCAAGTTGTGAGAGTCACTTGATTCCTCCCATTTATTTCAAGTCCATTTTTAATCCATATCGCCTCACCTTTCCTGGACTAGTGCTTATGCCACAATTGAAATAAGAGGTAATTAAAATTCATCATATAATAGAAAACTAAGACTAATATTAAAAAATTCCAGATATTTTAAAAAATTAGCTATGTAAGAGTTAGCATTTATACTCCAGGGAGAAAAAATTATTGAATACATTGAGGAGTGACTAGAATATGTTATTATCTAACTCACCTGAGAAAAATAAAGTTAACCAAAATAGAATCCTATAAAGGAAACTACTTTGTGCTTATCCTAAAATAAATATTAAAAATAAACACTTAGAGGTTTTTAAATCAGGATTTTATAAAAATTAGTAAATTGTTGAGAATGATTAAATATATGAGGTCAGACAATTAAGTTCACAAACTCGTCCTAGAAAAAATACTAGGATTTCACTATTGTTACCTTCAAAGTACTCCCCTTAGAAAGTTATGCACCTTTAATAAGTTTCGCCAGTACCCTGCTAAGATGCACCGTAGGTGTGTTCCCACTAATTGCCCTCCCTCTACCCATCGGTAGAGTTCAGGGTTTAGATCTAGTTTTAGCTACTTTCTAGGTTGCATAGTTACCTGTAGGACAAATCTTTTTTTTGAAAATCCTCATGTATTTGGAAAATTGGTTCTGGGAGCTAGTGAAAGCTAAGTTATTTTGCATATTTTCAAACTTAAAGTGAAGACAGAGCTACAATCAGTACATTGAGTCCACTACAGAATTTCTTTTAATGCTCACAATACTCTTAAAAATATAAAACTCACACAACATAATTGGATTTATTTTAAAAACTAGAAAAGGGGCTTAAATTCCCATTATAGTGACATGGCAGATGGAAGATGGAACCATGGAAGCAAATTAGGCTCAATATTGTAAACTCCCCAGAAACAAGCAGATCGCCGGGAAGGCTGTACGCACACTGCAGACTTGTCTTTTTCCAGCTCAGTTTAACTAGATTTCCAAGGAGCAGGGAGGCCCTGGCTTACACCTGGGTTATACAACCAATTAACTAGCCTCAGGGACAGCGCCAAGATCACACCAACAAGGGATTTTTAAATGATTTATTTGCAATACTCAGTCTCAATAGTCTACCAAATAGCTATACACAACAATATTTGTCCATTTTTTATTTTTGTTCTTCCAAAGCTGAATATTTCCAACTATTATGGGATATTGGGAAAATTAAACATTTAATGAAGAAACAGGAGACTGTTACCACAGAAAGCTGAATAGATGCTTCCAGTGTTGAAGGTCTTTTCTTTCAAAAACGTCTCGTACGTTAAAATTTAGTTTGGTAAAAAGCCTTTTACTGTAGGGAAAGTCAAAGCAGAGGCAGGCACCTCTAGAGCAATCCAGTGTTGGATTCCATTTCAAAATAGATGTATGTTTTATTCATTTATAATTAATGATAGGAGAAAAACAACTGTTCATGCTTAATCACTTGCAGAACTTTCCATATGAGGTTCGACATAAAAATTAATTTTTTAAGACTTTTCTACTCAGCATTCCAAAAAGGGTCCTCTTAATAAGACTTAACATTAACTCATTAACTCTTTTATTCTTGGAAATATACTAAATAATACTTTGAAATTTAAATTTAATGTTTTTAATATGTGCATTTAAAATTTGAATATCCACCTATTTTTATAGACTGTATTAGTTCTGGTGCATGATAACTGATAATAACAGAGACTCACTGTTACAAGGGTTTGAATAATAAAGAAATGTATTTCATTATTTAAAATGGTCCAGAGATCAATACTGCAGGACAGGGCAGGATCATCTGTGTCCCTTGAGTTTTTAATGAAAGCTGGGTCCTTTCATTCCATGGTTATTTCAACTCTTAGGTTTGTGTCTTTGTCTGTATTAAGTGCAGTGAGCTCATTAATTTATGGACAAATATGAAATCCAAGCCTGCGTTAGAAGGAGGTAACCTGAAAGTTGCTTCCATATTACTTTTATATCACATTTGCCTAACTTAGTCATGTTGTCCTGTGTCTACAAGGAGCCTGGAAAATCCAGACCCCCTTGCCAGGTAGCTATGTGTGTAACTAAAACTCAGAATGTGCTTTTATAGTGTGGTAAGTGAGCTTGCAAATGAAAGCTCGTGACTTTTACCATATTAATCATTCTTCTCTACTTCATAGGATTATGGGAATATCAATTTGAGTGCTTGATGACTACCTTTAGCCATGTATTTCAATTAGTTTACATAAGAAAGAAGAACATAAATCTTCAGGTTTCTAATGTGGAACTTGCCTGTAAAGCCTAAGATCTTAAAAATAAATACATATCACAAGCAGGAGGAGCCCAAGGAGGGATAATGACTAAACATATTAAGGTATCACGAATGAAATTTAGAACAGGAAAAGTACATTAAGAAAAAACTGAGGAGGGATGAACTGCAGTTAACAATATTAATAGTTTCTTAATTGTGACAAATGTGTTTAATACTATTCTGTCTTAGTCATTTCAGGCTGAAGTAACAAAGTACCAGAGACTGAGTGTCTTATAAATGACAGATATTTATTTCTTGTAGTTTTGGCAGTTGGAAGTCCCAAGTCAAGGCTAGAGGGTAAGGTTCTAGTGAGGGCTTTCTTCTGGATTGCAGACTACCAACTTCAATACCTTTGAATTTTCTTTGTATCTTTACATGATAAAAATGAGGATGAGAAAACTCTTCTTTTTTTAATTCCATTCATCAGGGCTCACACATATGACCTAATTACATCCCAAACACTCAACCTGTTCACACCACATTGGGGTTAAGGTTTCAGCATATGAATTTTGGAGGAACACATTCAGTCCATTACCCACACTAGTGAAACATGCTAATAAGGGAAACAGGGTCTATGGTAATGCAGTAAATGTCTGTAATATCATTATGTTTTTCTGTAAATCTAAAAAGATTACTACTAAAAAAGGTGCATTTGTATATACTTAGTATTATTATTGATACAATAGTATGCATTATTACTATTTGCATACTTTATTAAATTCATGACAAAGTTAATGTTAAATATAAATAACAGTGAAATAGTAATTTGTAAAAGACTAGGTTTTTGATTATATACCTGGACTGAAAATGGAATTAAGTAGAAAGTAACAAAAGATAAATTAAATGACATTTCAAATAGTAGTGAAGTGCTAATAATTAGCCTGAATGTCTCCCTAAAACAAATTTGTTTCACTCACCCATACTATACATTGAAAGGAGGAATTAATTTCGTTCATTTGTGCTAATAAAAAAAACCCACTATATTTAAAAGTTTTATAATCAAAGTATACTATTTTAAATAGACTAACTATAAATCATCTAATTGTTTTTGTTCTAAGAAGACTTGCAGATTGCTTTAATAACCTATTAATTCAACTATTCCACTTTCCCTGAGATGCGTATTCAGACTAATGTTAGTGATGAAAAATATTACCAAGATACACAACTATTTTCCTACTCCAGTGGATCAGGTGAAATTGATGAGCAAGAGATTTATATTTCATGAAGCCATTTCAGTAATGAAGAAACTACGTTTGGCATTGATTTAATTGCTGCCTGTAGGCAAAAATTTAACCTATTTAAATTTACAATCTAAATGCCATAAGAAAATAAACTGTATTTTATGAGATCAAAAATATATCAACTGAATTACATTATATAAATAAAAAAGCAGCCAGTACCTACAACAGCATTCTTATAATTAGATAAATTAAATTCCTAACTATACCTTAAATATCCTCTACACGCATTTTACCTCCTCTTCTGATTCTTTTGTTCTTGGTCATGCAATAGGGGAGTGCATTCTTTTTTCAAATGAATGACATGAATTATTTGGTAAACTCTTTTTAGCTTAGGATTATATTTTTGTTAGGCTGTTTTTGTTTTTAAAGGATGATATTTTAGTCTTTATTGTTTTGTTTGCGTTAAAGATAGCTCATTTAATTGAGCCACTTATTGATATAAACAAATACTCTAGAACTCTCAGAACACTAATTGACTTTGTAGCTGAAAATCTGGAACCATCAATCAATCTAATTGTAATGGAATTAGAACTCATTGCTAGCAAGCCTTGAATTCCTCAGAATCAAGGTTAATTCTAGAAAACATGCACTAATACAATTCAGCTTTTTTTCTTTAATTTTTTTAAATTTTTATTTATTTATTTATTTATTTTTGAGACAGAGCCTCAAGCTGTTGCCCTGGGTAGAGTGCAGTGGCATCACAGCTCACAGCAACCTCCAATTCCTGGGCTCAAGTGAGTCTCTTGCCTCCACCTCCCAAGTAGCTGGGACTACAGGCGCCCCCCACAATGCCTGGCCATTTTTTGGTTGCAGCCATCATTGTTGTTTGGCGGGCCCCGGGGCTGGATTCGAACACGCCAGCTCAGGTGTACGTGGCTGGCGCCTTAGCCCATTGAGCCACAGGCGCCGAGCCGTACAATTCAGTTTTTAATACTAGCATGCTCTCACTGATGCTAATCTGTTAACTGTAGTTTCTTAATGATAACAGCTATTATTTATTAAATGCTCACAATATGACATATATTCTAAAATACATTGAATATCATTAAATTCTCATTAAAACTTCACAAGTTCCCACTATGATTTCCGTACCATTAGAAATTGTAATTTACTCACCTAAAGTAATATGGAAGTGGACAGAACCAAGACATAAAAACATAAAGCTCCTTTCTCCTGCACTCTAGTAGCTCCTTGAGGAATGAAGGAATTTTTGAAAATGTTGTGCACTGTAATATTTTGTAAGAATTGAAAATACTGTTTAGAATATTAATAAAAATTATCCTTCACTATTAATTAAAATCAATGGTAATTATTGTATAAGTAATGTATTTAAAAAATTATGTACCTATCTGCACAAAGAACTACATTAAATGTTTACAGTGTTTATCTCTTGGTAATTGACTTGAAAGTGTTCCCTACTGACCTGGTTTGGCCCTCAATGCAAAGCTTTAATGGAGCTTTAACAAGCCTGAAAAATTCCTGACAATTTTGCATCAGCTCTTGAAAACCAATCCCAGCATATCATGGTTTGAAGAAAAAAAAATGCAATAAGTGGTATTTCTATGCAACTTTATTATACTCTATTTCTATTGACACCGTCAACAGCCAATTAAAAGAGAAACATTGAAACAGCTAAAATATCTCATAGTACATATGAATAACACCCCTGGTTTTGGATGAATTGTAATCGAAATGGAACTCTGCCCCCAACAGTGAGCCAGTTGAGATAGAATGATTTCACTCACTCCTCATATGCAGTAATCCAGGGCCCAGAGGATTTCCTCTTTTCATATCCATCTGAGCATATTCACTTAAGGAAACATCATCTTTACATGGATTGATTATATTTCAAGGAGAAAATGTGTAACTGCTTTACAGTATTCAATATTAAATTTCCTGTTACTTTTCCAGATGAACATACAGCACAAGGTCATTCTTTTTTGGAACCATAATAAATAAATACTTAGAAGGCATTGTAGAGTTTGTCAAAAGCTTTAAACAATAAAAATGCCTCCATTTTAAAACTTAAACTAGGTTTTCAAAAACAGACGGAAGAGAATCAATCTACACTGTACCTAGAAAACAACAAGATGGAAAAGTCTGTCCTTTTGTAATACAAAATAAATATAAAGGACAAGCCATTAAAAAGTATTCTGCTACAAAAACAAATGTGAGCATTTTACCCGTGATGCAAAACATCTTAATGTTAAATAGTATTTACTATAAGAGCAAGTAGATGTTTTTCTTATGATTTAAAAAATTCACAACAATTACAGTAAAGTCAACCATAATACAACACATATATTTGAACTATGCAGGTCCACATATGCATTTTTTCCAATAAATATATTGAACATGTTTTTGAAGATTTATGACAACTTGAAAAAACTCACAAATTATGTAGCCTAGATATATTGAAACAAATTAAGAACGTTTCATTATGCATATATGAGGCTATTTATCACTACTCTAAAATAAACTTACATCTATTATTAAAAGTCAAAATATATCAAATCTTAGACACACAAACACTTACAGACCATATATGGATGACACCATTCATAGTTGACAGAAAAGCAAACAGATGTAAAGGTATAGTATTAATTATAACTGTGTAAAATTATAGTATACATTATACCATTATAATATTTTGTAGACATCTCTTCACCCTTGTGGTGAGATGAACTTTTTGAGTATCTGTTTAAAAGGCCATGTGACACTAAGGGTCTTCACATGAGTAAAGGTCCCCCTAGTAAGTTGTTTATACCAGTAAAAAGAAAAAAAAAATCTTGTCTGGTCCTTACATATTTTTCAACATGTTTAGTGCAATACCATAAACTTTGACTAACACCTTGGGACCCACATGAAGTTTCACTAGTGATGCTGGAAGTGCTCCCAAGAATCAGAAAAAAGTCATGACCTTACAAGAAAAAGTTGAATTGTTTGCCATGTACCATAGATTGAGGTCTGCAGCTGCAGTTGCCCGCCATTGCAAGATAAATGAATCTAGTATAAGTGCTATTGTAAAAACGAATAGGAAATCTGGGAAGCTGTTGCTGCAACTATGCCAGCAGGTACTAACACCCTGCACTTTTTATGTAATACATATTTTCTAGTATTGAAAATGTGGCTTTTATGTGGGTCCAGGATTGCTATAAGAAAAGCATACATTAGACTCTATGTGATTCATGAAAAAGCAAAGTCATTATATGACAACTTAAAGTAAAAGGAAAGTAAAGGATCTAAAGTTGGAGAATATAATGCCAGCACAGGATGTTTTGATAATTTTAGGAAGAGGTTTGGCTTAAAAATGTCAAGATAACAGGAGAAGCAGCTTCTGCCAAGGCAGCAGAGACATTCTCAAAAGCAGTTAAGAAAATCACTGAAGAGAAAGGATAACTACCTGAATAGGCTTTTAATGTATGCGAAAGTGTGCCCTATGCTGAGAGGGAAAATGCCATGAAGGAGACTTATTAGTACGGAAGAAAAGGAAGCACTAGTATTTTAGGCAGAAAGGCTTTGGCTACCTCTCCTGGTTTGTGCAAATACAGTGGGGTTTATTGATCCGGACTGCCTTTATGGATAAGGAATAAGATAAACATCGATCGTCATTCTTTGCTTGTACTAGAAGGCCTGACTAGTGAGAATCCTTTTTTGGGATTGGTTCCATTGATGCTTTGTCCCTAATGTCAGGAAGTACTTTGCCTTCTAAAGTTTCTTTTATTTTTATTTTTTTTAAATAATTGGAGATTCATTGAAGATACAAAGAACCAGGTTACACTGATTGCATTTGTTAGGTAAAATCCCTCTTATAATTGTATCCCGACCCCAAAAGGTGTGTCACACACCTTGACCCCCTACCCTCCTCCCTTCCTCCCTTTCTCTCTATCACCTTCCCCCACCCCCACCATGTACTATGTCATCAACTGTCCTCTTATGAGAATTGAGTACACAGGATTCTTCTTTCTCCATTCTTGTGATGCTTTACTAAGAATAATGTGTTCCACTTCCATCAGGTTAATACAAAGGATGTAAAGTCTCCATCTTTTTAGTGGCTGAATAGTAGTCCATAGTGTACATATACCACAGCTTGCTAATCCATCCCTGACTTGGTGGGCATTTAGGTTGTTTCCACATTTTGGTGATTGTAAATTGAACTGAGGAAAAAAAGTCTAGTGCAAGTGTGCTTATGATAAAAGGATTTGTTTCTTTCTGGATAGATGCCCAGTAATGGGATTGCAGGATCAAATGGGAAGTCTAGCTTGAGTTCTTTGAGGGTTCTCAAAAGGTCATATTAGTTTGCAGTCCCACCAGCAGTGCAAAAGTGTTCCCTTCTTTCCACATCCCCACCAGCATCTGTAGTTTTGAGATTTTGTGATATGGACCATTCTTGCTGGGGTTAGATGATATCTCAGGGTGGTTCTGATTTGCATTTCTCTAAAAATTAGGGATGATGAGCATTTTTTCATATGTTTGTTAGCCATTCATGTGTCTGAGGAGGTTCTGTTCATCTCTCTTGTCCATTGATATATGGGATTGTTGGCTTTTTCATGTGGATTAATTTGAGTTCTCTATGGATCCTAGTTACTAAGCTTTTGTTTGATTCAAAATATGCAAATATCCTTTCCCATGGAGTAGGTTGTCTATTTATTTGCTTTGGTAATTGTCTCCTTATCTGTACAGAAGCTTTCGAGTTTAATTAAGTCCCATTTGTTTATTTTTGTTGTTGTTGCAATTGCCATGGAAGTCTTCATCATAAAGTCTTTCCCTAGGCTGATATCTTCAAATGTTTTTCTTACATTTTCTTTGATAATTTTTATCATTTCATGCCTTAAATTTAAGTCCTTTATCCATCTTGAATCAATTTTTGTAAGAGGAGAAAGGTGCAGGTCTAGTTTCAGTCTTTTACATGCGGATATCCAGTTCTCCCAGCACCATTTATTGAATATGAATGCTTTCCCCCATTGTATGTTCTTGTTTGGTTTATCAAAGATCAGGTGGCTATAAGATGTAAGTTTCATTTCCTGGTTTTCTATTCGATTCCAAATGTCTATGTCTCTATTTTTGTGCCAGCACCATGCTGTTTTGAGCATTAAGGCCTTGTAGTACAGTCTAAAGTCTGGTATGCTGATGGTCCAAGCTTTGTTTTTATTACTAAGAACTCCTTTAGCTAAATGCGCTTTTTTCTGGTTCTATACAAATTAAGAATTATTTTTTAAAGTTTTTTTTAATACTTTTAAATGCCCCTGGTGGGGCGGTACCTGTGGCTCAGTGAGTAGGGCGCCAACCCCATATACCGAGGGCTGTGGGTTCAAACCCGGTCCCGGCCGAACTGCATCAAAAATTAGCCGGGCGTTCCCAGTTACTTGGGAGGCTGAGGCAAGAGAATCGCTTGAGCCCAAGAGCTGGAGGTTACTGTGAGCTGTGACTCCACAGCACTCCAC
>CAUYON010038300.1:0-45626 GCA_963573935.1 Arctocebus calabarensis
TGCAGATGCTGGCGTGGATGTGGAAAGAAGGGAACACTTTTACACTGCTGGTGGGACTGCAAACTGATACAACCTTTTCGGAAGGAAGTATGGAGAACTCTCAAAGAACTCAAGCTAGACCTCCCATTTGATCCTGCAATCCCATTACTGGGCATCTACCTAGAAGGAAAAAAACCCTTTTATCATAAGGACACTTGCACTAGACTGTTTATTGCAGTTCAATTTACAATCGCCAAAATGTGGAAACAACCTAAATGCCCACCAACCAAGGAATGGATTAACATGCTGTGGTATATGTACACTATGGAATATTATTCAGACATTAAAAAATGGAGACTTTACAGCCTTTTATTAACCTGGATGGAAGTGGAACACATTATTCTTAGTAAAGCATCACAAGAATGGAGAAGCATGAATCCCATGTACTCAAGTTTGACATGAGGATAATTAGTGATAATTATTGACAAGGTGGGGGTGAGGGAAGGGGAGAGCAGAGAGAGAAAGAATGAGGGAGGGGTGGGGAAAGGAAGAGCAGAGAGGGAAGGAGGGAGGAGGGTGGGGTATTGGTGTGTGCCACACGTTTTGGGGGCAAAACACGATTGTAATTTACCCAATAATTACAATCAGTGTAACATGATTTCTTACCCCCTCAATGAATCCCCAATAATAAAAAATACTTTGTCCCTATTAAAAAAAAAAATGTACACGCTGGGGCCATGACTGGCACACAATACGCAGTGTGTACTCAATGTATGTGAAAATGTACACGCCAGGGCCGCAACTGGCAGGCAGTAAGCAGTGTGTACTTGATGTATGTGAAAATGTACAGGCTGGGACCACGATTGGAGGCCAGTAAGCAGTGTGTACTCGATGTGTGCGAAATTGTACACAGCGGGGCCGCAACTGGCAGGCAGTAAGCAGTGTGCACTCGATGTGTGTGAAATTGTACACGTCGGGGCCGTGACTGGCAGGCAGTAAGCAGTGTGCACTCGATGTGTGTGAAATTGTACACGTCGGGGCCGCGACTGGCAGGCAGTAAGCAGTGTGTACTCAATGTATGTGAAAATGTACATCCAGGGCTGTGACTGGCAGGCAGTAAGCAGTGTGTATTCAATGTGTGTGAAAATGTACACTCCAGGGCCGCGACTGGCAGGCAGTAAGCAGTGTGTATGTGCTGGTGATCATCGATTGCATTATTACTTTCAGTTTGAAAGAAAGTTCTGATTAATTCAATTTTCTTTTTAAACATAAAAGCAATTAAACCCAAAAAGTTAAAGAAATGGATGGCTCATACTACTAGTTAGGAATGAGTTAGGATTTCAGCTAAGTTTCCCAATGCTGAAGACAACTAGTTTCAGCCATACAATTATCTAAGTCTCCTTCCTCAACTATTAAACAGAGAGAAAAGATGCATCTGGCAACGAACTTGGGTCACGCTCCTTTTTTGTAGCACCTGGCCAGGGAAATGAAGAATTACCACTGGTGTCCTACTTTTCACAGGCTTTATACCCATTCTCTCATCTTTAGGAAACTTCGATCCTTTAACCTTCTCTTAAAGGTTTTATTCACTGCTCTTCTCAGGAACCTCGGCAATGGTTTCCACATCTTGTTTAAGTTGCCAAGCCAGAGCAGGAGAGAATATTCAAATGAAAATCTGACAAACGGTGAATATACACAGACTATTAACTTTGGTTCCTACATGCTAAGTTTCTGTATTTATACACTCTAGTTCTGTAGTTATTCTTCAAATGAATGTGGCACTTTCAGGATCCATTCTATGGTCCCTTTCAAACTTTCCTGCCACTAAAAGTTACCAACGAATTATCTTCCTCTTATTCTTTGTACTAGGAAGAAACTCAAATGTAATAGAAACTAAGATGCAGAATGAAATACACTCAGCCTGGGGGAGAGGCTCACACTGCACCATGGACACGTGGTCAGACTGCACTGTAACTAGTACTGCTACAGAAACAAATCGCAAGCAATGATTTACAAGAATAGCATGAATAGTACTTTCGAGAAGCAAAACTCTATAAGAAGAAGACAAGTAGTTTTTTTTGGAGTTTGAGATTTAACCTATTTTATAAAAACTAAAAACTTATGTGGAGATATGAAAAGGGTATTTAGGAGAGAAAAAATCTGAAAAAATCAGGTAAAAGTTTATATATTTATAAAGAACCTAAAAGTGTAAGAATGAGAGGTTATTCAAAGGAAAAAAGTTAAGTTTCATAAAATACTGCCTTATTTCCTCAATGTATTAGTTATTAACTGTATCCACAATTTATTAGTTTCCTGGGTTTTGTTGTTAAAGGTTGTCTCTAATTAATAAGCACCTGACTTGTCTTTTTACCAGTTAAAAAAATTCCCCTTTGCTGTTCTCCCTATTTTCATACTCTACCCTATCCCTAAACCCTGGCACCGCTGATGTATTCTCCATCACTGTAGTCTTTGCTAGAATGTTCACAAAAAAAATAGAATCATACAGTATATAACCTTTTCAAACTGGCTTCTTTCACCCAGGACAAGGCCTTTGAGATTCGTCAAAGTTGTCACATGCATCCATAATTTGTTTCCTTTATTGCCAAGAAGTATTCCACTATTTGAATGCAGCATGGTTTGTTTCTGTAGGTGTGTAGTGGTTATCATATTGTGGCTTTCACTCACATTCCGCCAAAAATTAAAAACATTGAAAATATGTGTGTGTGTGTGTGTGTGTGTGTGTGTATGTATGTATGTATGTATGTATGTTTTGGTCTACATCATTTTTTCCAAATTCATTGTGGAATATGACCAACAGTCTCTCTTACCTCTAGGAGAAAGCTCAAATGGCACAGAGTTGCTCACATGTGCCAAGGTCAGGTCCATTTGCCCTTGATTATCTTTTCAGGAGCTTATTTGCCATCTCTAGATTCCTTCTGGTGAAATGTCTGTGGTACATTTTTAAATTGGGTTGTTTTCAAGGATACAAGTCCTTTGCTGGATATGGAATTTGTAAGTATTTTCTCTCAGTCTGTAGCTTGCTTTTCCATTCTCTTAATAGTGTCAATTGGCAGAGCAAAAGTTTTAATTTTGATGAAGTCCAATTTATGCATTTTTTTTTTACAGGCAGTGCTTCTGGAGTCATGCCTAAGAACTCCTTCCCTGCCTACCCATAGATCCTAAAGTTATTCTTTACTTCAGAAGTTTATAGTTCTAAGTTCTACATTTAGACGTAAGTCAAATTTGAGTTAATTTTTGTATTGAGTATGAAGTTCAGGTCAAGATTTCTTTCTTATCCATATAAATATCCGATTACTCCAATATCAACTATTCAAAAGGGTATCTTTTCTCCATTAACTGCCTTTCCATTCTTGTCAAAAAGCTATTGGGCATACCCATGAGGCAGAAGCAACCCAAATATCCATGAAATGATAGATAAACAAAACGTGGTATATACCCATAAAATGAAATGCTATTTGGCCACAAAAAGGAATAAAGTACCAATACACACTACAACACAGATAAACCTTGAGAATATGTGCTAAGTGAAAAAATCATTCACAAAAAAACCACATATCTTCCTTTTGTGTGAAATGTCTAGAAAATAGGAACATCTACAGATAAAGAAAGCAGTGGTTGCTCAGGGACAGGGAAATCGGGGGCTTAGGGTTGACAGCTAGTGTATGGGATTCTGTCTGGAGTGATGAAAATGTTTTAAAATTGATTGAGGTGATGACTGCATACTCTGAATATACTGAGAAAGCAGTGTATACTTTCAATGGGCTAGTTGTATAAGCTATGAGCAATGGGCCCAATTCACAATGGGCTATGTGAATTATAGCTCAATTAAGCTATTACCAAAAAAAAAAAAAAACTGGCCATTTTTTATAGGTCTATCCCTGAACTCTTTATTCTTCATCTACACGTTTATTTCTCTTTCAATATTACACTGTCTTGACTTACTGACATCTGCATTGTACTTCTTCCAACTTTATTCTTTTAAGATTGTTTTATTATTCCAGTTCCTTTGCTTTTCCATAAAGTTTATGTCATACAAGGGCTGTCCAGAAAGTATGCAGCCATTGTTAATACCACTTGCATATTATGTTGCTAGAAACTTTCTGGACAGCCCTCATACCTACAAAAAAAAAATCTTCCTGGGATTTTAACAGGAATCACATTACAACTATATACCAATTTGAGTAGAACTGATCTATTAAATCTTCCAGTCCATTAACACAGTGCATCTCTGCTGTCTCTGCACTGCTTAAACTTGGCCTTCTTTCATAGAGTTTTATAGTTTGCAGAATATAGATCCTGGACATAGTTTGTTAAGATTTAAATCTAAAATGTTCACTTTGAGAGATATTATACATCATGTATTTTATAAGATTTAGTTTCCAAATGTTCATTGTTAATGTATAGAAATACAACTGATGTGTGTTAACATTGACTCTAGGACCTTACTAAACTCACTGATTAGTTATAAGAATTTTTCTATAGATTCTTTTGTGATTTTCTATGTAAACAATCGTGTCATCTGAAAGTTTCATTTCTTCCTTTCCAAACTATGTGCCTTTTAATTTATTCGGCTTTAATATCCTAGTTAAGACTTTCTAGTGTGCTGGTACATGGGAGTGGTGAGTAGACATCGCTGCCTTGGTCCTAACAGTGGGGGAAAGGCTTCTGACTTTCACCATTAAGTATGACGTTAGCCTCAGGTTTTTCATAGCTGTGCTTTACCAACACCTCATTCTGCATGACCAGCGCTGATGTGACACTGCCTACCTGTCTTCAGTTAAAATATGGGAGCTGTTACCAATTCTGTATCTCCCAAAAGAGATCCTGAATTCACATCCCTAACGAACATCACTGTCCCTCCCAACTCCACCAGAGTCACGGCCCGAACTGCCAAGGGCTGCACAAGGGGACGGAGGAGACGACACTGCTTCTAGGTCACATCTTCGCAATCTTCTTTAGCATCAGAGACCTCTCAGTTTCCTGCCCACCGTGAACCCTTCTGCCCTGAGAATCTCTCTTCAAGTGCGACACAGAGGAAGAAACCCCCGCACTTTGTGTGTGTGTGTGTGTGAGGGTGGGACTGGGGAGATCAAGATTAGAGGTTACAGTGCATTTTCTCATTAAAAAAACCAAGCTGCAAATGGTAATTATGTCAGTTATGAAAAAATAGATTATGTGTGTTGGCCTGAAAATGTAGCCACCACTTATAATATCACTTTTACAAGAACACAAATACAAATACCAAAGGCCAAGGAGCGGACCTGAAACAAAATCTATTCAGAAAAAGGGGAGTGTCTTCCTTTTGTTGTATTTTTGCTTTTCACATACACGGGGACCTACCTTACAAAACAAGCAATGGAAGACAACTTTTAAAAGGATAAAGGTTACAAAAGTAACAATTATAAGCCTGTCTAAAATTAGAAGCTGATCAGAATATGGATATACTAATATACTGATAAGTGTGGAGGAAAGAAGTATAAAGTTTACATAAGTTATGAGTACATACTCACCCAGAATAGTACTGGTGGCTTTCTACATTTAGTGTCTTTATAGTGGTTGGTTATATAAAATTAAATGACTGGGAAAAACATGTACATACATGTGAATGCATAAATCTGTACTTATATATGTATACATGTGCATATGTGTATACACAGACACACATATGTAAAAATGAAGCAATGGCGTTTTGTGAGGGACGCCTTCTCAAAGATGCTGCAAATTTTGTAAGTCTCACATGTCAAGAATTATTTTCTCAATGAAACAAAATATAAAATAGGGAAATGGGTTCTTAAAGTTCATAAATTTAAATTATTTTAAAATATACTTAAGTAGAACAAACATTTGGGGTAAAACTTTTTACATTAGTCAGTCCACCTTTCAAATAATCAAAAATGTTTCTGGAAGGCGCCTGTGGCACAAGGACAAGGGCGCCAGCCCCATATGCCGGAGGTGGCGGATTCAAACACAGCCCCGGCCAAAAAAAAAAAAAAACTTTCATACATTAGATAATAGAATGGCAGTTATCAGAGAACGGGGAGGGGAGAAAATGAAGACAGGCTATTAAAGGGCACGAGTTGCAGTTAGGAATTCGACCTATACCAGAGCACGGTGACTACAGTTAATAATAGTGTTATAGATTAAAAAATTGCTAAGAGTAAATTTCAGATGTCTCACCACAAAAAATAAGTCAAATGAAAAAGGAGTTAGTTTGATTTAATCATTCCATATGGTATACATGGCACATATATCAAAATACCACATTGTACCCACAAAATTTGTACAATTATGATCTGTCACTTAAAAATAACAATAAAATACTTCAATTCTTAGCACAGATGATAATCTGGTTTAGGGGCACATTACAGCCACACATGGTCAGTCCCTAATGCTGTTATTTTATCTGCCATCCTTGCCTGGTTATACAACAATTTTCATGAACTTTTTAAAGGTGCTTTATCTTTATGGCCTTCTGGCTACAAGTTCAGAGTTCTTTCTCCTAAGTTAACATGCATACGTGACAGAGTTTTTGCTTTCTTCATAGCATTTTGTCACATCTAACATATGTTCCAAAATAACTAATTTTCAGATGCATTTTTCAGCATTAGCATTTAATGCTTGGCTGAAACTGATAATAGGCTTTAAAAATGATTTTGAAGTATAACCACAGTTTAAAATATCAACACCATAGTGAACAAAATCATATGATCATTCAGAAGTCTATAAATAGCCTGGTTCACATGATCCTCACTAAGGATGGCAGGTATCTGCTTATCAGCTAAACTGGTACCACTTTAGCTGTAGTAACCAATGTAAAATTTATAATTCTTACAGCTGGAATCAGAGGATTCTTAACACTACTCCTGGTTTTCACAGTACAGGGTATCCCAAACATCACCCCTAAAGTCTCTATACATAAGGGAAAATGAGAAATTATAGCAAAATGTACTTTTCTTTTTTTTTTTTTTGCGACAAAGTCTCAAGCTTCACCCTGGCATCACAACTCACAGCAACCTCAAACTCTTGGGCTTAAATGATTCTCTTGCCTCAGCCTCCCAAGTAGCTGGGACTACAGGCGCCCACCACAATTGACAGGCTATTTTTTGGTTGCAGTTGTCATTGCTTTTAGCTGGCCTGGGCCAAGTCTGAACCCGCCAGCCTTAGTGTATGTGTCCAGAGCTCTACCCACTGACCTATGGGCGCCATCACAAAATGTACTTTTATTTACAAAATACTCATTACCAAATTTTATAAAGACTATGGCAACTTTGGGGGTAAATTTTACAACTCCCTGTACTTTGCTAGAGTAAGAATCTTAATAGTGTTAATCTTCATGATTTCAAATCTACATAATTTTTAAATAAGAAATAGTAAAGCATGGTTACAATTTTCAAAGCTGGTGATTAATAAAACTTCTACACTGAACTTTTTGGTTTTTGTAAAACAGAATGACAGTGTTTGAGCAAATCCTCAGAAATTCTTGCCACGAAATTAACTCCCAGAGAAACTTAAGATATGTAGTATCAGCTCGGCGCCTGTGGCTCCGTGGGCTAAGGCACCAGCCACATACACCTGAGCTGGTGGGTTCGAATCCAGCCCGGCCCGCCAAACAACAATGACGGCTGCAACCAAAAAATGGCCAGTCGTTGTGGCGGGCGCCTGTAGTCCCAGCTACTTGGGAGGCGGAGGCAAGAGACTGGCTTGAGCCCAGGAGTTGGAGGTTGCTGTGAGCTGTGATGCCATAGCATTCTATCCAGGGTGACAGCTTGAGGCTCTGTCTCAAAAAAAAAAAAAAAAAAAAAAAGATATGTAGTATCTGCAGACTATTGCTCCTTTCCTGCAAATTTTTTTTTTTTTTTTTTTTGAGACAGGGGACTCACTCTGTGGCTAAGGCATCACCACAGCTTACGGCAACCTCAAACTAATGAAACTCCTGGGCTCAAGCAATCCTCCAGCCTCAGCCTCCTGAGCTGCTGGGACTATGGGAGCATGCTACCGTGCTCAGCTAATTTTTTTATTTTTGGTAAAAATGGGGTCTTGTTCTTGCCCAGGAAGATCTTGAGCTATGGCCTCAAACAATCCTCCCACCTTAGCCTTCTAAAATACTAGGATTGCAGGTGTGAGCCCCTGTGCTTGGCCCCTTTCATATAATTTGAGCGTCTTGCCAACAGAAAAAGATGGTTTCATGTGTGCATCTTCTAGTCAGGTCATTTTGCACATCTATTATGATGCTGACAAGACAATTTGTCCACCCCCATACCTAATCTCTTTCCCAAACAAAATCCCAGAGGATGGCTGCAGGAACACTATATGTTAAAAATGTGAAATTACTCATAAACATAAAATCTAATTTTCCAAAGCAATAATTGATCTAACAAAGTCAGAAATATACTAATAGGTAGTCAAGCACAACAATAATGAAATAAATAAATCTAGAAATAAATATAGATTTACATAAACCTTCTCTGGATCTTCCAATTGGAATAATTTCCCTCAAAAGACATATGAAAGAAATAGGTAATAGAAAAGAAAAAAAACAAAATCTGAGGTAATAAACTAGGGAAGTTGAATCACAGATGTGTAACTGCCCCCTAGTGAAAAAATACTGTAACCAGCTCTGAAAATTTAAAGATACTGCATCATCTGAAAGATCTACATTAAAATAAAAGTCGGCAATTAGTGTTTACAAATCTGCATTGCTTCCAAGATTTACAATTGTCCCTTTTTGCTCACTTACTCTCTCATTACTTCATTTCATGTATAAGGAGGCATAAAAATGGAATGATTTTGGAATCACTTCCTCATGGAAGTCTATGGGGAAAGAGATTTACAAGTAGAGAAATACACAGTTACCAGGCTGTGACCAACACTATATGAGAAGTGCCCAGAATGCTGGGTCGGGGCATCCACTCTGGGAACCTGGACTGTGCACTCAGGCAAAGCCGCACCAAAGAAACACACAAAGCGATGAGATGGATGAAAAGCAGCACACTGAAGCTTTGGAAATGTGGGAGAAGGATGCGTCGGGGACAGAGGGTAAAGCCATACCAGGTCTGCAAGTCAGAAATCCTGGTTGTGCGCAAGCTCTTGAGAAAAGGCCGGTGTGGCCAAAGTGAGACAAGAATGAGGATGAAAAGGAGAAGAACAGCAGATGGGCCAGACATGCAGAGCCTTCAGGCTGCAGAAGGAACGGGCCAGACATGCAGAGCCTTCAGGCTGCAGAAGGAACAGGCCAGACATGCAGAGCCTTCAGGCTGCAGAAGGAACGGGCCAGACATGTACAGCCTTCAGCAACAGGAGCCATTGGCAGTCCCATCGCTGTTACAAGTCACCCGGCTGCTGGGCTCCAGAGCAGAAGCAAGTCGCACAGTCCCGGGCACACAGTGACTTCCAGCCCCAGGGCTAACTGGAGACACATCCTAGAGCACAACTGACAGGAGTGGCCGACAGACTGGACACAGGAGATGGGGAGAGGGAGGAAGGAAAGATGCCCTCCAGTGTCAGTTTTGAGCAGCCGGACAGAGCTGAAAAGCCTGGAGGAAGGGGGGTGGGGGGGGGCGGTCAGAGGCTGTTTAAATACGTGAGATTTCCAAGAAAATAGGTCAAGTGGGAAATTAGAGCTCTAAGTCCAAGGCTCACAGGTGTGAGCCAAGAATGAAAATTTAAGAGTTTATCTGCGTCTCAAAAGGATTTAGGAGGACAGAACATCTGACATCACCCAGAGAGAAATCGTAAAGGGACAGTGAACTTGGTCCGCCACATCTGAAGTCTGGTGTCTGCCCTCTGTGAATACGACTCAAGGGCAGTATTCAGGGGGGCTCCTGCACTCAGCTTTGGAATTAATGACATAGGTGCCCCCTATAATGTTGACATAATAAATTCTTCATTATTAAGGATAACACTTCAGGTTTCTTGATTTCATTTCTCTCATCTTTATTCTAGAAAGAGGCTTAGGCTTAACTCTGTGTTTCATGAACCTACTTTAGCTAATCTCAAGTTTATCCTCACATGCCAAGATTTCTGGACATATCAGGATCCTGCCAGCAGAAATCTTACCAAACTCCTAAAGGTTGTATTGGCATTAAATTTTCTATATTTCTGGGGGTTTAGGGAAAAAAAGATTATTTTAGTGCTTACCTCTATATGAGTAGATTATGAAGTTTTATTTTTTAATGTATTTTTATGTTTTTCTTCTATTTCCAAAATCATAGGGGTTTTTTTGTTTATTTTTTGTTTTTTTGTTTTTTTGTTTTTTTTTTTTGGCAGTTTTTGGCTGGGGTTGGGTTTAAACCCACCATATCTGGTATATGGAGCCTGTGCCCTACTCCTTTGAACCACAGGCGCCACCCCAAAATCACACTTTGTTTTTTAATTTCTTCTAATGTCTTTTTTTATTAATTATTTTTTATTAAATCATAACTTTGTATACTGATGCATTTATGGGGTTCAGGGTACTGCTTCAATATTTAATGTATTTTTAAAATTTGCTATAATGAACACTGAATCTGTATTAATACCTATGTAACAGTAACACTGGCTCGGCACCTGTGGCTTAACAGGTTAAGGCGCCAGCCACGTACACCTGAGCTGGCGGGTTCAAATCCAGCCTGGGCCCACCAAACAACAATGACAGCTGCAACCAAAAAATGGCTGGGCGTTGTGGGGGGCGCCTGCAGTCCCAGCTACTTGGGAGGCAAAGGCAAGAGACTCGCTTGAGCCCAGGAATTGGAGATTGCTGTGATGTCAGAGCATCTATCCAGGGTGACAGCTTGAGGCTCTGTCTCAAAAAAAAACAAAAAACTAACCTTTTTTTAGCATTTGCTTAGATTAACTCATTTGATCTTTAAAGCAATCTCATGAAGTAGATATTAATATTATCCTTATCCCCCTTTTCCAGATGAGGAGAGGAGGAATGAAGAGGCTAGGTGTCACAAAGCAGATAAACAGACAGACCTGGGAAACAAACTTAGATAGGAAGACCCATTGCTGGCCACTCCAACCAACAGCCTTCAATTTTCTGTGACTCACAGTATGAATTTCATTTTACATCATAGTACTACTTTGTAGAATAGCTGAACAAGTATTCCACAAAATAACTCCCTTACGAAAGATGGTATGTCTTTAAATGTTTTCTTTCTTTTTGATTTCTTCAAAATGCTAGTTGGGAACTACTAAACTGATTTCAAAACCCAGGAATGGTCGCCAAGAATTTTGAAAAACACTGTCTCGTGCTGCGATATACAATCACAAATGATGGGAGTAAAAAATGTTTTTAGAATTTTCTGACAACCTGGATAGATTTACAGAACATTCTCCTAAGTGACATATCACAAGAATGCAAAAACAAGCATCATACATACCCAGTACTACACTGAAACTGGCAGACTAATGACTACAAGCTCGCATAACAGAAAAGCTCAATTAAACTGGAGTAGCGGGAGGAACAGAAGGGGGCGAGTGAGTTCCCGACCGATTCGCGCACTGCACAGGCATGCGCACTTCCTGGGTGAGGGGCGGTCTACGACCTTGCAAAAGCAAATTACGGAAACCTAACTGTATACACCCTCATGTCGATCTCAATTTTAAAAAAAAATTTTATTCCCTTTCCCCACTAGAATTCTCTCCCTCTACCAGGTGCTTTAGTGTTTTCCATATTCTTTTCTGTGAATAAATTCTGTCTTACCTCTAGGGGGTGAGGGGGAATAATGTAATGAAGAATAATAAAATACATGTTAATTGAAAAAAAAATAAATAAAATATTTTCCTAATAGTACCAGGGATTACTATATGCATCTAATCAGAATATGCTTCAGATACTTACTAATGTAATTCCAATGAAATATAGAAATGTTGTTCTAATATCTTTCTATTTCCTATTTCTCTTTTTTTTACTATTATTGACACACACATTGCATTTATACATACACAGATATTGAAAATACTGCAGTAAATTATAATAATTAATATGTAATTGCTTGTCATTTAAAGAAACAGAAAAATATAAAGAATAAGGAACGAAAAGTAATAAAATATAATAAGCTGGCAAAAAAAAATTTTAAAGATATAATTACAGGTTCAGTGCCTGTGGCTCAACGGGCTAAGGCGCCAGCCACATATACCTGAGCTGGCGGGTTCAAATCCAGCCTGGGCCCACCAAACAATGACGGCTGCAACCCAAAAAAAAAAAAAAAAAATAGCCAGGCATTGTGGCGGACGCCTGTTGTCCCAGTTACTTGGGAGGCAGAGGCAAGAGACACGCTTGAGCCCAGGAATTGAAAGTTGGTGTGAGCTGTGATGCCACTGCACTCTATCCAGGGTGACAGCTTGAGGCTCTGTCTCAAAAAAAAAAAAAAACAACTCAATAAAAAGATATAATTACAAATATTAAGATTATACTTATGATTTAATTTAGAATACCCTAACATAAATCAATTCATGAAAATTACCTACACAAATAAAATATTTTACATTACTCTGAGAAAATGTTGCTACGGGTGGTACCTGTGACTCAGTGGGTAGGGCGCCAGCCCCATATACCAAGGGTGGGGGGTTCAAACCTGGCCCTGGCCAAACTGCAACAAAAAATAGCTGGGCATTGTGGCAGGTGCCTGCAGTACAACTATTGGGGAGAGGCAAGAGAATTGCCTAAGCCCAAGAGCTGGAAGTTGCTGTGAGCTGTGATGCCACAGCACTCTACTGAGGTTCTGAGGGTGATAAAGTGAGACTCTGTCTCTAAAAAGAAAAGAAAGAAGAAAAAAATTAGTCTCGACTTGAGTTTTAAATTATGTCAAGATTTCAGAACTAGTATCTTTTGAAAAACAAGAAGTTCATTGGTTTTAGGTATTCCTCTCCCCATTGAACATATGGGAGAATATCTGTGATTAACAGAACTTGCCACTCTCTGTATATGGGGCCAGCGCCCTACCCACTGAGCCACAGGCGCCACCTGAGACTAATTTTTTCATAGAACTAAACACAAAGAGGTGTGCCTGCAGTATTGTTTTCCATTATCCTTGCCCAAATGATTGTGAACTTAAAAATATACCTATTTTAATGTCTTTTTAAAAATCATATATTCTAAACACTTTTACCTAGATAATATCTACTTCTAAATAGATAGAATGTCAGGATGATTGTTTAACCTTTTCTTTTTTCAGATTAATATGAGGGTAAAAATATTTAGGTTACATTGTTCTCACTTTCAAGGTAAAGTTCAAGTTGTAGAAGAGCTCGTCACACGGGGCGTGCTGAACCCCCTCTCACTGTGCACATTAGGTGAGATCCTGCCAATTGCCTGCCCCCTTGCTAGAACATATTTGTGTTTTATCATTTGTATGCCAGTGTAATTATTTACATATTTGTTTCAGATTATTGAGTACATTGGATATTTTTTTCTCATCCTTGAAATTTTACTAAAAAAGTAAAGGCTCATGGCCTACAAACACATGAAAAATGCTCATTATCCTTAATCATCAGAGAGATGCAAATCAAGACCCCTTTGGGATATCATCTAACTCCAGTAAGATTAGCCCACATTACAAAATCCCAAAACTACAGATGCTGGCAGGGATGTGGAGAGAAGGGAACACTTCTATACTGCTAGTGGGAATGCAAGCTAATACGACCTTTCTGGAAAGAAGTTTGGAGAATACTCAAGGAACGAAAAGTAGACCCTCCGTTTGATCCTGCAATTCCTCTACTAGGTATATACCCTATGGAGGATTAAACATCATACTTACTACAACAGTCACCAATATTGTAACTCATCTGAGGAATTACTGAGACATTCTCCTGGCAAGCCTGGAAATCTCTTGTGACTTAGAAGGCAAGCCACCAAGTAACTCAGTAATCCTGGAGGAGCAAAGTTCAGTCCTGTAGTAGTAAGGCTATTGTTAAACATTAAGCATTTTATGACAGTTCCTTGAAGATTAGTGGAGAAAAACTGCATTTAGTATTTTGAAGATCATTTCCTTGAGCACATCCTCTGTTGGCACCTATGCAATCATTTCCCCAAGCACCCAGCCCCTGAATGTCTTTGCTTAGTAATCTTTCCGCCCATTATGTATCTTCTCAATAAAAAGACTCTGCGAGAAGTGCCCAGTGCTGTCCTGCACCCATGGTGAGCCTCACTCCTGCAGCATGTATTGTCAATCCATGACTTGCGTGATCATTTATGTGGTCGCGACAATACCCAGATGATCAAAAATTATTTTACAACAAAGACATTTGCACCAGGATGTTTATTGCAGCCCAATTCATAAATGCCAAGGCACAGAAACAGCCCAAGTACCCATCAACCCATGAATGGATTAACAAATTATGGTATATGTACACCATGGAATACTATGCAGCCATAAAAAAGAGGGAGACTTCACATCTTTTATGTTTACCTGGATGAGCTGGAGCATATTCTTCTTAGTAAAGAATCTCGAGAATGAAAAAAAATGTATCCAATGTACTCAATACTACTATGAAATCAATATATAATCACCTACACATTCATATGAATGGTAAAAAAAAACTATAGTCCAGAAAGTGGAAGGGAAGAGGAGAGAGAGAGGAGGGGAAGGAGGAAAGGGGAGGAGGGAGGGTATCTGGGGGGACCTCACCTAATGTGCATGATGCAATGGTACATTTCAAAACTATTAAGAAAAGAGTATATAGGGCGGCGCCTGTGGCTCATTGAGTAGAGTGCCGGCCCCATATACCAAGGGTGGCAGGTTCAAATCTGGCCCCAGCCAAACTGCAACAAAAAAATAGCCAGGCGTTGTGGCAGGCACCTGTGGTCCCAGCTACTCAGGAGGCTGAGGCAAGAGAATCGCCTAAGCCAAGGAGTTGGAGGTTGCTGTAAGCTGTGATGCCACAGCACTCTACCAAGGGTGATAAAGTGAGACTTTGTCTCTACAAATAAAAAAGAGTATAATTATGGGCAGTGCCTGTGGCGCAAAGGAATAGGGCACTGGCCCCATATGCCAGAGGTGGTGGATTCAAACCCAGCCCCGGCCAAAAACTGCAAAAAAAAAAAGAGTGTAATTATGATGGATGTGTTACTTAATTCAATGAAAGCATTTCACATTGTATATCAAATCAGTACGCTGAACCCCATAAATGCATCAATGTACAGTTATAATTTAATAAAAGAAATTTTTAAAAAGTTATAAAAGAACAAAACTCCACTAAAAAAAAAAAAAAAAAAAAGTGTCTTACAACTCCATCCAGGTACACTTAAAAGATGTAAAGTCTCCATCTTTTTATGGCTGAATAGTACTCCACCGTGAACATGACCTTCTACATAACATTAGAGTATGTTTAACTTCCATTCCAAAGTTACTGATTTGGGGTATATTCCAGTACCATACCCTTTCATTTAGTGAGGGTATGGTATCTGCTACATAGTATTGGCTATAAGATACTATGATTTAGATTGTTTTCCACAGCATAACAGTCACAAGTTCCAATGTACATAAAGAGCAGCATGGTTCACCCACTTCTGTCAAAGATCAGGAAATATTTCTACAGCTAAATTGGCTCCACCATATACCATGAGCACAAACACAGTTTACAATTCACCAAGACTGTCAGCTTTAAAATTAAGCAAATCTCTTCACATTTTAAAAATGTGGACAGATTCATAGAATGTCAAAAGTGTGTACAGAATATATAACTAATACTTTTATATTGCCTTTACTTTATGTAATTCATATTTGCATAAAGTGTAATATGATTTATGTTTAAATAAAAGCATGAAAATGCTATTTTGTAGTTTCAAGGAGAAGAATGTATGATTTTTGTTTTATGTGTGTTAATTTTCAAAAATTTCCTACATGGCTATTCATTTTGAAAATCAGATAAAAATGTTATTTTTGTATTTGTACAGATTTTTAATCTAAATTTTTAACTGCTATAAAATATACGCAAAGTTTACATGTTAACCACTTTTTAAGTGTACAAACCCAATCAGCCCTTCCAGTCGTGGTTTTCACAGTGACTGCAGTTACAAAGCCACTGGTTTTCAAGGCTACTGTGGATCTGGAGAAGATGGAATGAGAGTAGGCCAAGTTAAAATGCCACAGATCCTACTGTTCTTACCAAGGTAGGCACTGTGTCAAGCACTTCCCCTCTGATAGACCCTTCATTCCTCAACAACTTTATGAGGTTAGAACTATTATTACCTTATTTTATAGGATAAGAAATAGAGGCCTAAAGAAATTAAACTAGCTTGTGCCAGGTCTCATGGCTACTAAGTGACAACATCAGTTTATGACTAATAATCTATCTTATTCCAGAATCTACTCTCAATTACTGTGCTATTTACAGTAGTTCCGTCAGTCCCAGTCAATTACAGTCCAGTTCAAAAACATTAAGTAAAAAATTCCAGAAACAAACAATTCAGAAGTTTGAAATTGCGCCTGTTCTGAGCAGCCTGATGGAACCTCGTGCCATCCTGCTCTACCCTGCCACAAACAGGAATCACCCCTTCGTCCGGCACCTCCGTGCTGTCCTCACTACCCACCAGCTGGTCACTTAGTAGCCACTGACTATTATGGTATCACCATGCTTATGTTCAAATAGCCCTTATTTTACTTAATAATGGCCCCAAAGTGCAAGAGTACCAATTTCTGGCAATTTCAGATATGCCAAGGAGAAGACAGAAAGTGCTTCTTTTAAGTGAAAAGGTGAAATTTTATCATAGGAAAAAACATTCAGAGTCCAGCGCTATCCACAGTTTCAGGCTCCCACTAGAGTTCCTGGAACAAAAGCCTTGTGGATAAGGATGGACTAATATTCTTTCACCTTCATTCGTGAAAGAATAATTCAGTGAGGCTCGGCGCCTGTGGCTCAGCAGGCTAAGGCGCCAGCCACGTACACCTAAGCTGGCGGGTTCAAATCCAGCCCGGGCCCGCCAAACAACAATGATGGCTGCAAGCAAAAAAAAAAAGAATAATTCAGGGAAACTAAGTTTACTCAAAAGTGTAGCTGAGTATGAACTCATATGAAGATTATTTATATGTAAGTTTTATAGTATGTTAGTAAATCATCAATGGCACATGTCTGGAATCCCAGCACTTTGGGAGCCTGAGGTGGGAGGATCATTTGAGCTCAAGAATTCAAGGCTGCAGTGAGCTATGATCATGCCACTGCTCTCCAGCCTGGGTGACAGAGTCAGACCTATTTCTTAAAAAAAAAAAATTACCAAGAACTTCTTTCACTAAATTAGCTGTTCTTAACTATGGCTTGGATGTGAATCATATGAAGATATTAAGAATACACCTGCAAAGGCTTGGAACCTGTAGCTCAACGGGTTAAGGCGCCAGCCACGTACACCTGAGCTGGCCAGTTCAATCCAGGCCGGGCCCGCCAAATAACAATGACGGCTGCAACCATAAAATGGCCGGGTGTTGTAGCAGGCGCCTGTAATCCCAGCTACTTGGGAGGCAGAGGCAGGAGACTCGCTTGAGCCCAGGAATTGGAGGTTGCTATGAGCTGTGATGCCACGGCCCTCTATCCAGGGTGACAGCTTGAGGCTCTGTCTCAAAAAAAAAAAAAAGAAGAAAACACCTGCAAAATTTCCCTCTTCCCTGTGCTGTATCTAGGATAGAACACAGATTTCTACACTTTCAAAAATTCTGTAAAGCAATTCTGAAACCCAATCCCAGCCAAAAAAACACTGCATTAAACTACATGACTCCTTAAAATTAGGATTGTATCAACTATTTCAATGCCTAATTTCTATAATAGGTGTTCACACAGAAAAGACATGTCTTAGAGAAAATAGAATACAGAAAATGGCAGAAGCTTAGGAGTCAGACTTAGGTGTGAACTTTTGCCCTCTTAATTGCTGCATGAAAGACTAGGGGAAAATTAATTTCTCTGAACCTTAGTTTCTTCATCTATAAAATGGAGGGTTAAAAAAAAATCTACCACAAATAACATATGCTAGAATACAGTACACAAATACTACAGTTGTAATTCCTTTGAAAGAAATTATATTTAGATATTCAGCAAATATTACTGAGTTCCAAGACTAAAAAAAGTATACTCCAGGAAGTTATCTGCGTGACTAACAGTCTTTCAAGAACTTATAATCTAACAAAGGAGGGGGCATTCTCTCTGAAAAGGAAAACTGTTACAAGAGTTAGAAAGTAGAGTTACTGTACCATGAAAAATGGAGGAAGAGAAATTAATTCTATCTAGAAATGGTTCTTCAAAGTATAAAGTCCACTGTGCCTTGAATGAAACATAGTTAGCTGTGCTTTTTGGACCTTAATTCTGGTTAGGAGCGCTCAAAACCCACCGTGCATCAAAATGACATGGACAGCTTGTAAACACAGTGCTGGGCCCTCTCTTCTGACTCAACAGGTCTGCAGGGGAGGTCTGAGACTCTGGGAACACTGCTGCTAATAACGGTCAAGGGAACCCCCCTCTCTGAGAACTACTATTCTAGACAGACAGCAGGTGCCAAAGAACTACAGAGTGGCATTGCTGGAACACAGGCTTTGTGTATGTGGTGAAGGAATATGGTTGGAAGTCTGGAAGTGAAAATTTTCTAAATAAAACACTCTCGGATCAGTTACCCTTCCTAGGAAGGTGAGCTGACAGTCAAAATTAAGATAAAACTATTTAATTACCCCTCTGTGATAAGACACTCTCTCTAACGTGGTTATCTTTTAACTCCACTCCCTATAATTAGGTCATAGTACATTTCTGGCCACATAGCTACTTAAATGTACAAAGAACAGAAAAACTGTTACTCTATTATTCTTAATAACACTAACACATCCTGAATTTTACTATTTTACGTAGCGTGCTATACGTTAAAATTTAAAAAGAAAAAAAGGTTGAAACCTATTCAATAGTTTCACTTATGAATTTTAAGACATGTCCCATACTCACCAAAACCATCGATGTCTAGATTATTTTCAACCACAACATCCAGCAGAGAGTCGCCAACTTTCCCTTTGGCTGTTATTGTTTCGCCATCACGGTTTACAAAGTGGACTGTCACTTTGTCTTCTGAGCTGGAAAAGAAAGTAGTCCTTAAGTATTTTTGGTAATTTCAAATGTAACTTTAAATAATTGGCTTAAGAACCTGTAAGGTCACAGTAACAGTGCACACTTGTATGTATGAACACGTTCTCTTACAATATTACCTTTACTTTCCAAAGCAAGACACCCCACATCAAAGAATTATCTCCCTGCCTACTGAGTGTCAAGCTCTACCCCTTCAAGGAAGCGGCAGACACCACCTGTTCAAGGCTCCATGGTGGGCTGCAGCTGTCTCTCATCAGTGGTCACAGTCGTAATGAAAACATGTGACAATCACTCAAAAAGTCTAGTTTACTCTCACGCAGCTGTGAAAAACCATGAATGTGTCCCTAAAAGTCTAGACAGGGCTGTGGCAAAGGGAGCTTTAGAAAAGCAAATCTCTCCATCAATAGGACAACTGCTGTGCGGGTGTTGACAGGGTGTTGCTATGCACAGGGTCTGGGTTGCTGGTTTTCTGAGCATGTGCACAACTCATTTCAGTCCACACTATATACTCAAAAGTCAAAGGGACCAGGAAAAGCTTTTCTTTTTGTCTGTAGGAAGAAAAAGAGGGCAGCACCTGTGTCTCGGTGGGTAGGGCACCGGCCCCATATACCAAGGGTGGTGGGTTCAAACCCAGCCCTGGCCAAACTGCAACAAAAAATAGCAGGGCACTATGGCGAGTGCCTGTAGTGCCAGCTACTCGGGAGGCTGAGGCAAGAGAATTGCCTAAGCCCAGGAGTTGGAGGTTGCTATGAGCTGTGTGTGACATCATGGCTCTACCAAGGGTGACAAAGTGAGCCTCTGTCTCAAAAAAAAAAAAGAAAAAGAAAATACCTCTTTGTGTGTTGTGGCTTTAGTTTTTTTTTTTTTTTTTCTGTTTTTGTTTGTTTTTTTGAGAAAGGGTTTCACTGTGTAGCCTGAGCCAGAGTGCAGTAATGTCATCATAGCTCACTATAACCTCCAAGTCCTGGGCTCAAGCATTCTCCTGCTTCAGCCTCCCAAGTAGCTGGGAGTATAGGCGAGCAACACCACATCTGACTAAGTTTTTTACTTTTTGTAAAAATGGGTTTTCATTATTGCACAGGCTGGTTCCTAACTCCTAAACTCAAGCAATCCTCTAGCCTCAGCCTCCGAAAGTGCTAGGATTACGGGCATGAGCCACTAGGCCCAACCACGTTACCTATCTTATAAAATTTCTTTCCCATCTCAGAAACATCTCTCCAAAACGTGAGGAGTGAAATTACACTATCAATTAGATCTGCAACTTCTACTATTTTAATTTTTACCTTGTAATTGAAAAAGATGCACTTCAATTTAAACTACTTGTAATTTTCACTACTACCAACAAATGGCATAGTCCATTAAAGAAAACTTCACTTGATGTGAGTAAAACTCAGCCAGTGCTCATCAATACTGATGGATTAATATAAAGAGGTCTTACAAGTAAGTTCACAAACTTGCCACTATGTGCTTCTGTTGGTGGCACTGTACAAACAACTCTGTAAGGTTTCACAGCCTTGGTATATCAGTGTCGCACAGCTGTGTCTGTGTCAACCTGTAGTGGGGTCTTATTGAGTGTTCATTATTTTTGTCATGTGCTTTTGTGTGCTGTTGTTACAATGTCAGAGCTTGAATTAGAGCAATGAACAAACGCTAAATTTCTCATTAACTTGGCAAAAGTGGAAGTGAAATCAGAGATATGTTAGTCCAAGTTTCCAGGGATAATTCCATGAAGGAAACGGCGGTGTACAAATGCAATAAATGTTTTTCTGAGGGGAGAGAAGTTATCACTGATGAAGGAAGGTCAGGGTGGCCAGTAACCAACAGAACTGATGAAAACAGTTTGCAAAAATTCATCAAAGTATACACTGAATCATCAGCCAACAGGTGAGAAGCCTAATAAACCAACTAAACATTCACAGAGCAACAGTAAGGAAAACTTCAACTAAAAACCTTGGCCAGCTCACATGAGGGAGTCTGTGAGGGAGTTGTCCAGTAAATGACTAACTGTATTGAAACATCCTCTCTACTCACCTGATCTGGCCCCCAGGGACTCTTTCCTTTACCTGAAGATAAAGGACATATTGAAAGGAAGATATTTCCATGGCATTCAGGACTTCAAGGATAACACAACGATGACAGCTATGATGACCATTGCAGAAAAAGAGTTCCAAAACTACTCTGAAGGGCGGACTAGGCGCTGCTGTCAACGCACAGCTTCCCAAGCGGAGTCCTTTGAAGGTGAGTTTAGTGATGATATTCAGCAACCCAAGGTATGCAGCACTTTTTCTAGGATGAGTTTATGAACTTAATTGTCAGACCTCCTGAAATGCTGTGTTTGTACACTATGGAGTAATACAGAGCCTTTTAAAAAAATGGTGATCCAGAATCTTTTGTAATGACATGGTTGGGACTGGAAACCACTCCTTTAAGCATAACAAGAATGTTAAAACAAACACCAGGTGTGTCTGTGGGACTAATGGACCAACGCTGTGTGCAAATACGTACGAAGACGCCACAGAAATCATGTAGGTGGAAGGGAGAGGAGAGAGTTGGCAAATTCACACCTAACTGGTATAATGTAATGTACACGTTGTGGGTGAAGGGCACACTTCCTAACCCAAAATACACAAAAGCAAATTTATATAACCAAAACAGGTGTATCCCTGTGATATTCTAAAATTTTTTAAAATTTAAGAAAATAAGGATTGGCCAGAAACATTGCCCAAGTGAACAGGACATACCTGCCTGGTGAGTCTTGTGATTATGCTACTCAGAGTGGTGCCCTAGGCCCAGGGACCACTGCCTAGGTCATGGGTACAGAATGTTAGAAAACTGATCTGACCCAGAAGTCAGCAGAATATTGCCGTAAGGTGTTATGTGGAGTTTCTGAAAGAACAGAGAGCTAGGAGTTGATTAAATTTATGGAGCATATCGTGTGACTATTAGAGATCCTGTTTGCTAGTAAGTGTTGGTCCTTTGGCAAAATTTTGTCTGAGATTTAGTTTCATGGTAACATACCATTTGGGTGTGAGGTTACAGCGAGAGCTGCACAGCCTTCCCATACTTGAGCAATTGCAGGTAACTGCCAAAAAGCCTAACTAGATAGGACAATTAATTGTTGATACCCAAGAAAATTATTAACTATTATATATATACAATGTCTCCAATCACTTTACTAAATACTTATGTTAAAACCCTTTGTTAGTTAATTCTCTTTTCTTTGCGCAAAATCACATCTTTTGCAAGAGAATTTTTGTTTCCAAAAAAAAAGTACGAACCATAAAAAATAATCTTCTCTTTCAGAGAAGATGATAAAGAATGAGAAGAATGGCTGAGATCAAGACACCCTGGAGACAGAAGACAAAACACAAACTAAGCAAGGATACAGAAGACATGGACCTAAGAAGTATGCCGAAGGCAGAATGGAAGTCTTTGTTTTGTTTTGTGGGGTTTTTTGTTTTTTTTTTTTTAAGAGACAGAGTCTCACTTTGTCACTCTCTGTTGAGTGCCGTAGCGTCACAGCTCACAGCAACCTCAAACTCTTAGGCTTAAGTGATTCAGCCTCCCGAGTAGCTGGGACTACAGGTGTCCACAACACCCAGCTATTTTTTTTGTTGCGGTTGTCATTGTTGTTCACCTGGCCCGTGCAGGTTTTAAACCCACCAGCCTCAGGGTATGTGGCTGGCGCTGTAACCACTGTGCTACGGGCACCCAGTCAGAATGAAAGGGTTTAATGACCATCCATATCACCTATATAAGGTAAACTGAGTAAGAGGAAAGAAGTTAGGTTGAGATTTCCAGCTCAGGTAATTAAGTGGTACAGTTTAACCTAGGATTAAGGAGGAGAAGGAGCTTTGGAGAAAGCAGACATGACTGCAAGTTCAGACATGCTTAACTTAATAATGAAAAGTGTCAGATAAGAATGCCCAGAAGCTGAGTCCAAGCTCCACAGGGAACTCCACAGATTTGACATCAATAAATGCCTGTTAGCTAGAGCAACGGTAAGTACAAGAGAAAGAATTCCATCATTTATACATACTACTGAAAGTCACAAATTTTTTTTTTTTTTTTTTTTTTTTGAGACAGAGCCTCAAGCGGTCGCCCTGGGTGGAGTGCCGTGGCGTCACAGCTCACAGCAACCTCCAATTCCTGGGCTCAAGTGAGTCTCTTGCCTCTGCCAAGTAGCTGGGACTATAGGCACCTGCCACAACGCCTGGCCATTTTTTGGTTGCAGCTGTCACTGTTGTTTGGCGGGCCGGAGGCTGGATTCGAACCCTCCAGCTCAGGTGTACATGGCTGGCGCCTTAGCCCGTTGAGCCACAAGCACTGAGCCTGAAAGTCACAAGTTGTTTAGGACTGCTGTTAAAGATGGATAGCTCCATGAAAAACTGCAGAATATGAGTATTAACAGGTTCGGCACCCACAGCACAGTAGTTACAGCGCCAGCCACGTGCACGGAGGGTGGCAGGTCTGAACCCACACTGAGCCAGCTAGACAATGACAAAAAAACAAAAAACAAAAAAAATCCAGGCGTTGTGGCGAGTGCCTCTAGACCCAGCTACTTGGGAGGCTGAGGCAAGAGAATGGCTTAAGTCCAAGAGTTTGAGGCTGGTGTGAGCTGTGATGCCATGGCACTCTATTGAGGGTGACAATGAGATTCTGTCTCAAAAAAAAAAAAGTATTAACAGATTTACCAATGGATAGGAAAGGAAGCAGAAATGAGAGAGGAAAGGAAATTCTGCAGTTGAAAGAGTATGAGACCTAAGAGTCAAAAAATGAAGGAGCTAGCCCGAGTTCTAACATACTCACTAGACAAACACAGGAAGCCACTTACTTACTTATGGGTAAAAGTGTTTAACAGTGACTTCATCGACCTGTGATTTTAGGAATTTAATTTAAAGAATTATAAGACAGCAGGTGCAGTGGCTCAGGCCTGTAATCTTAACACTCTGGGAGGCCATGGCAAGGGGATCTGCAGCTCAGTAGTTAAAAACGAGCTGAAGCAAGAACCAGACCTTTTCTACTATAAACAGAAAAATTAGCTGGGGCATCGTGGCAGATACCTATAGTCCCAGCTACTCAGGAGGCTAAGGCAAGGAGAATTGCTTGAACCCAGGAGTCAGAGATTGCTGTGAGCTAGGCTGACTCCACAGCACTCTAACCTGAGCAGCAGAATGAGAATACATCCCCAGAGGGGAAAAAAAAAAAGAATCACAAGAGGGGAATTTAAAAGAGAAGATTTCTGGTAATACCTTTTCTCTTAAGGCAGTATATACATGTACTTTACTCAATGAACTTTACTCATTCATTATTAACAATTGGTACTGGTGAGTGTTATAAATTTGTTTTCCCAATTAAAAGGACTAGCAAAAGATTTTAGCTGATCCCAAGAAGGATAAGATTTCATGCAATGAAAAATAAATATGGGCTCAGCGACCACAGCACAGTGTTTACACCACCAGCCACAAACACTGAGGGTGGCAGGTTCAAACCTGTCTCCAGGCCAGCTAAACAACAGCTATATAAAAAAAAATAGCCAGCTACTTGGGAGGCTGAGGCAAGAGAATCGCTTAAGCCCAAGACTTTGAGGTTCCTGTGACCTGTGACGCCACTGCATTCTACCGAGGGTGACATAGTAAGACTCTTGTCTCAAAAAAAGAAAAATAGGGTGGTGCCTGTGGCTCATTGAGTAGGGCATCGGCCCCAGATACCGAAGGTGGCAGGTTCAAACCCGACCTTGGCTGAACTGCAAAACAGAAAAATAGCCAGGTGTTGTGCCGGCAGCTGTAGTCCCAGCTCCTCAGGAGGCTGAGGCAAGAGAATCGCCTAAGCCCAGGAGTTGGAGGTTGCTGTGAGGTGTGTGACACCACGGCGCTCTACCGAGGGCGATAAAATGATACTCTGTCTCTAAAAAAAAAAAAAAAAAAGAAAGAAAAGAAAAATAAATATGATGATTCTAAATCCTCTTCCACTACCAGTTAATCAGCCATCACCTAAACATCTATTTTCTGCATATGTTAGCCTTTCACTCGCCTTCTTAACTTTACCATCACCCGGCTTGACCACAGCACACATTTTAACCAAGCTGTCAGGGTTGCGTAATACCCACAGTCAAAGCAGGCTCTGACAGGATGAGTGACAGCTGTTGATGCCAACCCAAGCGCAGCCTCAGGCCCGGGGGAAAGGCAGCCTCAAGGATACCCTACTTCCATACCCATCTTACCTCTGCCAACAAACTTTGGGCTCAAGAATTTCCTTAAGGCAGTATATACATGTACTTTACTCATTCATTATTAACAATTGGTACTGGTGAGTGTTATAAATTTGTTTTCCCAATTAAAAGGACTAGCAAAAGATTTTAGCTGATCCCAAGAAGGATAAGATTTCATGCAAGAAAAATATCACGGCTTGGCGCCTGTGGCTCAACAGGCTAAGGCGTCAGCCATGTACAACTGAGCTGGCGGATTCGAATCCAGCCCAGGCCCGCCAAACAACAATGACGGCTGCAACCAAAAAAATAGCCAGGCACTGTGGCGGGCGCCTGTAGTCCCAGCTACTTGGGAGGCGGAGGCAGGAGACTCACTTGAGCCCAGGAATTGGAGGTTGCTGTGAGCTGTGATGCCATTGCACTCTATCCAGGGTGACAGCTTGAGGCTCTGCCTCAAAAAAAAGAAAGAAAGAAAGAAAGAAAAATATCCCAGTACACAGCAACCATCACAGTGCTCCAAAAACAAAAACTACAGTTCTACTCCTAGTTGTACCGTCTCCTTAATATGAAAATTTTATTCCTATTTATCTACCCTCCCTGCCTTATAGATAGGATTGTCTTTTTTTTTTTTTTTTTTTTTTTTAGACAGAGCCTCAGACTGTCACCCTGGATAGAGTGCCGTGGTATCCACAGCTCACAGCAACCTCCAATTCCTGGGTTCAAGCGAGTCTCCTGCCTCCACCTCCCAAGTAGCTGGGACTACAGGCACCCCGCCACAATGCCCGGCCATTTTTTGGTTGCAGCCGTGGCGGGCCTGGGCCGCATTCACAAGCTCAGGTGTAGGTGGCTGGCGCCTTAGCCACAGGCACCAAGCCAGACAGGATTGTCTTAAGAGTCAAGTGAAATATGCAAAATTCCTTTGCAACCTAAATCACTCCAAAATGCAAAGGGCTGTGTCTGGGTTATTAAGAGCAAAAAGAGTTTTTTGACTCTCAGTTACTGATAGCTGATCTAATTGTTAAACAATGTCAAAACTACAGCTTCTGGAATGGCTCTATCCAATAGAACTTTGCACAGTAACGAAGATGCTCTCCAAATACTTGCACTGTCCAATCCAGAAGCCACTAGCCATGCGCAAATCCTGAGTACCTGAACCGGGGCTAGTGTCACTGGGAAACTGAATCTTTCATTTTATTTAACTTTAATTATCTTAAACATTAAAAGCCCTATGTGTCTAGTGGCTACCATATTGCACAGCAGAAATCGTGGATAAGCACAGCCGGAAAACACAGTTGCAGATCCAAAGTTTGTGACAGGAAGTACGAGGCCATGCTTAGAAATGGCGCCAAAAAAGGGCAAGGCAGGACTGCGAAAGAAAAGAAAGTGCTCCCCTTTAAAGCAAGGTGACGTATGCAAATCCAAACGATAAATCTGGGGGAGATAATTTCCATTTACAAAAACATTCATGTTCCCTTACAGACTACTTACACAAATATGTTCAATATCTGTCCCACTTTATCTAGTTTTTCCAAAATGCTCCCCTAGGAGAAAGCAAGGCAGCCTCTCCAGAGATCAAAGGCAAGGACGTGCAGGGGAAAGAGGAACAGAGAAGTCTGGCTTGCCAATTTCATGAAAATATTTCGAATATTTCAGCAGCACATTGTACCTCATGATTGCATTAATCATGAACACAGCTGTAATTTAATAAAAATTTGTACACAGCTATAATTTAATTAAAAAAAAGAAAGAAAGAAAGAAAGAAAGAAATCTGGCCTGCCTACTTATGGTTTCCTTCACAGTTTGTGCAAGAGAATCTTACTGAGCATAACAGGATTAAGGCGGAAAGATAAATCCTAGACTGTTTCCAGGGACTTCTCAGCAAGAAACTCAAAAAGGCAACATACAAATCCAACACACTACCCCCTCCCACCTCAGTTCTTGCCTCCTGCTACACTTCTAAAGAGCTATTGGGAGATCTGTATTCTGTAAATCTCTACTATGTTCCCATACTCTGAAATTGTGAGTACATTTTTATCTCTACTATATCTAGTGGCACCGTGTCTTTGAAAAACAAATACGAGTCTCCAGCCTGGGCCCGCCAAACAATGACGGCTGCAGCCAAAAAATGGCCGGTCGTCGTGGCGGGCGCCTGTAGTCCCAGCTACTTGGGAGGCGGAGGCAGGAGAATCGCTTGAGCTCAGGAGTTGGAGGTTGCTGTGAGCTGTGATACCATCGCACTCTACCAAGTGACAGCTTGAGGCTCTGTCTCAAAAAAAGAAAAGAAAAACAAATACACCCAAGAATACAACATCAACACATTTGGGGGGAAACTTTCCACATCTCTTTCAACATTTAACCCTGTGGGCACCGTGAGTGTGCCGCTGCTGCTGACATTTATTGGCCCAGCACTATTTGCCAGGCATAAGACCATCTGGATCTCCCGTATTACCTCATTTATTCTTCCAAAAACCCTTCGAGGCCTATACTTTTGTTATCCCCCATTTACAATGGGGGAAATGAACATTTCTACGGACTGAGGGGTAGACAGTATGTGCAGAAATCCAGTTTAAAGGCCTGCCTCACCCACCCGAAGGACTTTCAACCCTTCAACAAGGAGAAGCAAGCACACAGGGCAGCACAGGGAATGCAGTGTACTCTACGAGGACATTATCTGATCGGAAAAAACAACAAAAAACTGGGGGCGGAGTGTCCTAGCACTGCAGGACAAAGGCCCAGAACTAAAAGGCCAGCAGAAGCGTCAAGCCGGACAATTGGCGCGTGTAGAAAGGTCACGGCAGGCTGCGAGCAGAGCAGGGGCCAGACTCCAGCCGCACCACAAGGACTTGCCGCAGTGACGTGCCAGCTTTCCCGAGGGCGGCGGAGGCGCCGGGAATGGGAGCTCAGGGGGCCCGGGGCCGGTCTCCCGCTAGGCGTGGAGGTTCAGAAAGGAAACTCCGCAGTGCGACGCAAGGGAGGCAGCGACGCCACCGAGCGGCCAAGGGGCGCCGCGAAGGGCGCGCGGAAGAGTGGCGCCAGAGGCGGGAGCCCGGCCCGCCCGCGCAGCCCCGCGCCTTACCTGCTCCGCGCCGGCGCGGACACGCTCAGCGGCCGGCTCAGCCGCGCGCTCCCGCCCGGCCCCCGGCTCCCCGGCAGGCCGCCCACTCCGGCCCGGGGCCCCGAGAGGAGCCGCCACCGGCGGGCCGCGCAGGCGGCCCGCAGGAGCCGGGCGCCCCCTGCAGTGGCCATAGCCAGAGCCCGGCTGGCTGACTCCCCGCGGCGACGCGAGAGGTGGCGGGTGCGGACGGAGAGGGGTGCGGGGCGGCGCGGCCGAGGCCCTGCTCAGAGCACAGAGCGGCGGTCTCGCGCCTTCCGGGTGCCTTATATACCCGCGCCGGCCGCGCAGCCCCGCCCTGCCGGTCCCCACGCCCCCCGGACCCGGCTTTCCGTCCGGGGGCGGGGCTGAGCTGTGTTTTACCTGCTGCCGGGATTTTGCCGTAAGCTTGATGCCTTGCTAGCGTCTGCGGTTGCCACACAAGAACAAAAATTTTAAAGATAAACTGAAGGTCTGGTGGAGAGAGACGCTGGAGAGAGATGGTAAACACTGTTGGTTAACTACACCTCTTTGTTCTATTCCGCCCTCCCCCTCACCCCGTTAAAAAAAAGGGTAGGAAATTGATTCTTCTTGGAAACAAGAAGGCAGGAAATTTAGAAAACCTCAAAATGCCGAGACACATTATACGCAGAAAAACCTAAGATTATAACTAAGCACAAAAATGAATAGACTTAGGGCTGGTTCGGAAGGCAGATAATAGGCTTTGACTGGAAAATAAATGTCCGTTGAATACAGTATGAAATCCATAAGTCTTAGGAAATTTTTTGATGAACTGAAATTTCTAAAAGACTTTATAAAAAAACAGGTGAATTGTAAAATACTCCTTATCGTGGTTAATATGTTGTGGGGAAAAAAACGTCGGGGTTGAGGTCATAAATAGTAATGTTCAAATCCAAGGTCTGCCACTTAGGAGATCTGGGACCTTGAAAAAAAAATTATTCTCTTAGAGGATCAGAGTTTCCATAACTCCTGAATACAGATAAGATGTTCCATCTTTCAGGGCCGTGCTGAGGGTCAGACAAACTAACGCACATTCCCAGCGCGTCACAAAGTGAATCGTAAGACTTGCAGGCCTCACGCCTAAGAGCGCTCTTAAAGAGACTGCAGGCCAAAGTTAGCAGATAGTGCAAATAGGCTACTCACGATAAAAGACACTTCAAAGAATATTCAGAACAAGAAAGTAGAGACCTCTCTCTGGAGAACATACGACACGTATGGAACCTGACCGCAGACGTCAATCTTTGGAGAAAGAGAAAGGCATTCCAGCTGGAAAGGACACGACAAACCTTGAAAAGTAATTCTGAAGAGGAGGTTGTGAAAGAACAGAGAACTTACCAAAAAAAAAATCAAATCTCCGACGTCAGATGAATTAGTTGTAGGAAGAGAATTAGAAAAAGAAAGTGAAGATGTTCCCTTCTCCTCTCATCCCTCCCGTGGCAAATGCAGTTTCAATTCGCACTTAAGCTGTCTAGTAGGGTAGTTCTTTGTACACACACAGTAGCTATTTATATAGTTCATCTTTTAACCCCCCACGGTACAAACACAGGGTCTTGAACGTACAGAAAGCTCAGTATTTGTGGATAAATTGATGTTGTAACTTCATTAGTAATCATCAGAATTCATTAAGCATGTGCATGGATATTGGAGATGGGAAAAATATTCTCCGGATTTTCAAAGCTGGGTAAAGGCTAAGTCCAAAGATTACAGCTATCAATATTCAGCAGAATTCCAGAGAGGATTTATAAGCATATGGTCATGAACAGAGATAAAGCAACCTCAAATTACTGAGGACACGAGGTAATGTATTTCCTTATCTATAAAACCACCATCCCTCTATCTTTTACCCCTGTTAAAATCCATCCATTTTTTTTAAGCCAACTCATATTGCTGTAACAAAACACCACACAGACTAGGTAATTTATAAAGAACAGAAATTTCTTTTCTCACAATTCCAGATTCTGGGAAGTACATGATCAAAGCACCAGTGAGTTTGGTGTCTGGTGGGATGCAGTCTCTGATCCCAAGATGACATCTTTTTGCTGTGTCTTCACAGGATGGAGGGGGGAAGACAAAGGGCCCAAGCTTCCCCAGCAGTTTTATAAAACTATGAATCCCATTTGTAAGGGTAGTACCTTTATGGCCTAATTACCTTCTAGAAGCTTCACCTCTTAATACTGTTGCACTGGGAGCTAAGACTCAACATCACTTTCAGAGGGGACATAAACAGTGGAATCACAACACCCTTCTCAAAGACCATCTTTCCCATGAAGCCAGGCCTGTCCATCCCAACAGATGATCTTATCCTCTGCTGAACACTTAAAATGTTTCTTGATTCTCAAAACTTATATCCAAAGGACCAAAAATCACTTTGTAACAAAGATATTTGCACCAGATTGTTAATTGCAGCTCAATTCATAATGGCCAAGTCATGGAAGAAGCCCAAGTGCCCATCGACCCATGAATGTATTAATTATGTAAAATTTAATAATTTAAAAATTAATAAATTTTTTAAAAGATGGAGACTTTTTTTTTGGATGGAGCTGGAAAATATTCTTCTTAGTAAAGTATCTCAAGAATGGAAGAAAAAAGGGTGGTGCCTGTGGCTCAAAGGAGTAGGGCGCTGGCCCCATATGTAGGAGGTGGTGGGTTCAAACCCAGCCCCGGACAAAAACTGCAAAAAAAAACCAGTATAAAGAATGGAAGAAAAAGTATTCAATGTACCTAATACTTTTATGAAATCAATTTATAATTACTCACATTTTCTTATGAAAGATAGATCACAACTATGGCCTAGGATGAAGGAGAGAAGTAGAGGGGGATGCAAGGAGAGGGGGGAGGGTTGATAGAGGGAGGGTAAACAGTGGGACCACACCTATGGAGTATATTGTAAGGGTACAAGTGAAATCTACCAAGTGTAGGACATAAATGTCTTAACACAATAATTAAGTAAATGAGGTGAAAGCTATATTAATTAGTTTGTTGTAACCATTCCAAATTGTATTAAAAAAAATCAACACATTGTACCCAACAAAAGCATAAATGTATTCATGATCTATGTGTACGTAAGTTAATAAAAGGAAAAAAAAACTTATTGAATCCATTGTTTCAAATGCAATAATGTACATGAAATGGCTTTGCAAAGTATAAAGTGCCACAAAAAGTCAATGTTCATTGAACACCTACTCTTCATGGTACTTTCTACTCTGTCTCATATAACTTGTGTAGCTCAAAGCTTCCAAAGGGTAGGGATGTCTTATTCATTATCATTCATACCCCCAGCACCAAGCAGCCATTAAATATGTTAGAAACTTTCACAATTTTTTATCCCATTGAATTATCACAGCAACTCTGAAGAGTAGACGTGCCTTTAATAAAAAAAGTATGTCTTGACATCATTTCGGTGTGTGGCTAATTGTGTAAGTGCTGGAACAAAACAGCAGTGAACAAAACAATCCCTGCTCTTATTTTACAGATGAGGAAACTGAAGCATGCTATAATTGTGACTTCCTTAGAAATGTAACATACTGCTATTAAGTAGATCCAAAATTCAAATCTAGATGTTCTGGAGCCAAAGTGTAGGCACAGGAAATTACCATTTCGTTATTGTGGGAAAGAAATCCTCAAGACCCTGACCAGAGTCTTGGGAAACAGCTAGTGAGAGAGAGCAGATCGGAGACCAACTGGCCTGGTCACAGCAACCCCCTCCCCACATTCCTGGAATGCTTCACAGCCTGTATTCTTGGGAAACATCAGAATCTCCTAGCTGGGTCCTGGCAAACCCTACAGATAAGGCCCTGGTGTGAGATTAACACCTTTGCAGTCCCTGTCATTCACTCTGTAGAAAAGAGAGGACTTCCCTCCTTGGCCTCTCGCAGCCGCACCCAAATTCCAACTTCACCAAGACAAGTCTCCTGAAACTGTGAGAGAGCAAGCTGACTCCTGGCCAGATTCTACTAAAGCCTTTCTTTAATCCCTGAACTGAGCAGCTTTCCAGGGTGCCACCCTCACCCGGACCCTAACCCTAAACCTCTCATCTTTATGGTGCACTGGCTGGGAAAGTAGGCGGTGAGACCATCCCGGGACCACCCCAGACCCTCACCGCAGCCCTCCTAAAGACCACCACCTCATACTAATTCATCAGGACTGGGTAAATTGCAGGAAGGGGCTTCTCCTCCTCTTCTGGGGTCTCCCATTTCTCCTCTGTTCATTCACTCTTCTGAAAATCCTAATCCTAGCACTAGGCTGAGATTTTCCCCAGGATGTGGGATCACTGTCCCTATTCTCCCTCTCCCCATGTCCCCCTGCATCTTCCCTCCGGGACGCTGAGGACCAGGGTCTGGACTCCATCATCCCTCCAGCGCCCCCAGTGACTGGGAAAGCCTGCCTCCCTGCTGGAGGCCTCCACCCCATTCCTCTTCTTACCGTTCAGTTCTCTCCCTCCCTGAGACCTGCCCTAGGCAGCCTGGGTTTAAAAGGAGACATCAAACCCCTTCTGTGTACTGCCTGGTGCCAATACCAAGCAGACAACGGAAACCGATAGTCTACAATTGTCACTTTCAATTTAAACATTCTCAGAGATCTTGAGAATTTTATAACCCACAAGGGCAAGTGGTCTGGAGTCCTCTATCTTCAAAGTTTCTTCTTCTGCCAGTGTTGTCCTTTGCTTTGTCAGAGTCTCCTTCTCAAGGAGCAGCCGCCGCCCCAGCCTTCCACTTCCGACTCTGACTTTGACCCTACAGCCCTTTGGCCCCCTAGTTATGTGCCCCCACCTCTAGAACCCTCCGCCTTCACTCAGTCCCCAACTCCTACATCCTCCACCCCTCCTTTTCTCCTCCACTCACGGGGACTGACCCGTGCTTTCTTTAGAACATGCTATGCTTTAATCCTTCATAAACTTTGTCTCTTTGCCCGCTCATACCTGCTTACTCTGCTCATTCATTCAACCAACTCAGTACTGGGAGCCAAAGTCCTGGGAACACGGATACCTGATCCTGTTCCTCCACACCCAAATTTCAGCCAGCCGACCGGGAAGACCTCAGCCTTCCTTGGAGCTTGCTGGACTTCTGATCTCGCTGTCTTCACGTTCACCACTCCCTCCTTCCCAGTTTAAATTAAGAAGGCACACTCTACCCCGACAATGCACTGCGTCTCCCAGTCTCCCCTATACTCGGCATAAACGCCAAAATCTTGTAAAAGAACTCCAGTGACCTTGCTGAATACCTTGTATTATGGTAAATACACCAGCTTTAGAACAGATGTGTCACATTTTACATATCTTTATCTTTTTTAATAATTTTATTGAATTATAATTGTGTACATTGGTGCAATCATAGGGCACAATGTGCTTCATATACAATCAGAAATATTTTGATCATACTGTTACGGATAGCCTTCATGGCATTTTCTTGATCACTACATAAAGACATTGATACTCTACCTTTAATAAGTTTCACCTGGACCCTGCTATGTAGGTGTGATCCTCATTTTACATATCTGGTTTATATTTTTATCCTTTCTGTGGGCAGCTGGGACTCTGCCCCCACCTGCTGCACTTTTCTTATGGGCAATGGAGCAAGTTTTAGAGTTTGGCCTTGGAGCTCATCTATGTCAACCAAACGCTGCGAATGTATTCTTAGAGAAGCAAAAGAGGCTCCTGACATTGGTATTGCCAGATGGACTTGGCTAACAAAAATGTCATATTTTCCTATGGTAGCATTTCTTGCACTGGACAGTTCCTTGCAAGGGCTCCACTTTTTTGGATTCACAGGAGCTTTTAGGACGGTGTGGCAGAATATACAAAATGCTTTACTGAAGACAGTCATCGTATCAGCAGTGTTCTTGATCAGAGACTAATGGTGGAACAGAAGCCTGGACACAGGAATCAGACTCTACCTGGTCTGAACCTCGGACTCCACAAGCGGAATTTCTAACCTGGCCTTTAAAGGTCTTTTGATAACCAGATGGAAACAGAGAGAAGGGAGAAGAAGCGGGGCAGGCCACAGGCCCCAACAGGAGAAAGCTTTTCAGATACTGACCAACACTCCTGTGGAAATCTTTCAGAGGCAGAGCTGTCCTGCAGGCTCAGGCCAGAAAATGTCAAGAATGCGCCCCACTCTGGGTGTTGCACCTTGCTTCCTCTACGCCAGCTGGTCTCTGGAGAGAAATGCCTCCAGGAATGGAGCTCATAGCCTAAACTGACGGAGCCCCCTGAGCCAGCATCCTCCAACACCAGGGACCCTCCAGGACTACGTCAACCTGACAGTCCTCCAGCTAGAACAAACTCAACTTCATTGCACCAAGATGGCTAAGTCCCGGGAACTCTCGGTTATAGGTAAGCAAACTGATCTTCATAACACCAAACCCACTTCCTCTGCTTTCCCTGAATTTTGGATACCTCTATTTTCTTCTTCTACCTCCATCATTGGAGTGAAAGGTAAAATACAATCCCCACAACTTCTCTACCGCTGGGAGATCAAGTCCAATTGCCCTACCCCTTTAAATGAAAGCTTCAAGTTAAGTCAAACACCTAACTCCTTTAATACTTCAGGCTTCTTTTCTCAGACTCTTGGAGAAATTTAACTGAAACTTTATATACTTAAACCAACAAAGTTCTCTGTTCTCAGTTTATAAGACTTATGCTTGAAGCCTTTTGGGTTTCTGATATTACATACCTATTGAAACTAATGAGTAAATACATCAAAAGCATAGACTTCAAATGCAAAGTTTGCTAAACTGACTCTGTAACTTTTTGCCTTCCAAAAACAATGGTTGCTACATTATGGATGTCTTTAGTTGTAAAGAATCAGCACTCAGCAGGAAACCCAAGGTCAATTACTCATTGGAAACTAAAGGAAAAAATTAAGTCCTCTTTACCTTTAAAACACCAGCCACTTTTCTTTCTTTCTTTCTGACAGTTTCATTTTGTCACCCTCAGTAGAGATCTGTGGCGTCATAGCTCACAGCAACCTCAAACTCTTGGGCTCAAGCGATTCTTTTGCCTCAGCCTCCCAAGTAGCTGGTACTATAGGCACACACCACAAAAACACCCAGCTATTTTTTAGAGATGGGGTCTTGCTCTTTCTCAGGCTGGTCTCGAACTCCAGAGACAAGGCAATCCTCCCACCTTGGCCTCCCAGAGTGCTAGAATTACAGGCATGAGCCACCACACCCAGACAACCACTTTTCTTTCTTAATTGACACTACTGTGTCTGGCTCTGAAGGCAAATCCTTAACAAATGGCTTGTTTGATTTACATTACATTTCAAGATTTAATTTATAACAACCAGACTATAAGACATCAACTCACCCTCCCTGAGAAAACTATAGGATTGATGTTATCTAGGATTACCCCAAACCCTCCTCTGTCAAAAACCTTCTCACACTTCTCTGAAATCTCTATCTCCAAGATTTCTTGGATTTCTCATAACAATACTTAACTCTTTAGTTAAATCTGCCTTCTTCCTCACCCTAATGCTGTCATTAGCCCCTTTAAATGTCCCTGGTGTTACACTTTAGTGCTTACTAAACACAATAAACCTTTACAAAAGCAGTCTTCATCAACTTTATCTCAATGATGCCGAGTTTGCCTGTCTTTTTCCACACATACAGTGCCATTCCAGCTCCTATGTCCACACTTAACCTGAGCGAGGATACCCGGAAAAAGTAAGGTCTAAGAGAACAGAGGTCTAGTCAAGGAGACCCCAAGGATACACCTGTGAGGTCCTTCCATGGACCAATGACTCAGCTCTTAGGAATTTGTAGAAACTTAACTTGGTGGGACCTGGAAACTAATGTGTGCTCCCACTGCTATAAAAGTTCTTGGTTCTATAAAAGCCAAAGCCACTTCTTCAGCTTGATTCAAACTGACCAATGAGAAAGGTACCCTTGGGCAAGAACTTTTTGATTGGGAATAAAAAGGAGAAGACTGAGCCAGTTGAGGAGCACAGCCATTTTGAACTCTTCTGTGGCATCACTCCTCCGGCTGGAATAAAGCCCTTCCTCTTTTGAGACAGAGCCTCAAGCTGTCACCCTGGATAGAGTGCTGTGGCATCACAGCTCACAGCAACCTCCAATTCCTGGGCTCATGCGAGTCTCCCGTCTCTGCCTCCCAAGTAGCTGGACTATAGGCATCCGCCACAACGCCCGGCCATTTTTTGGTTGCAGCCATCATTGTTGTTTGGTGTGCCTGGGCTGGATTCGAACCCACCAGCTCAGGTGTACGTGGCCGTTGAGCCACAGGCGCCGAGCCGAGCCCTTCCTCTTTTAAATGCGGAGTTTGGGTGTTTGTTCTCTCCATGGGGCCTCATCTTCCTGCAACAAACCTAACACAAGAAGGGAACCTCCTTCTCTGACCCAACAAGACACCCCACTTAAAAATTATCCCACCACTATAGCCAACAGAACAATCAAACTGTTGCAAATCTGTTCAGAAATCATCCACCTACCCTCTTAGACCAACGTCCATTTGTAAGGCAGAAATCCCTGTGGCCCAGCCCTGGGCCCCACTTCCTGACTTCCTCTACCTCTGAGGGTGCCTAATTAAAACTGTCCTCACTGTCAGGGCAGTCACACTGCAATTGAGGACACCCTCTCTCCTCTGGCCTGTCCTGAAAGTCCTTGTTTTCACCCTACCTTCCCCACAACCTCAACACCCTCTATCCCACACTGACTATCCAGACTAAGTGCCTCATCTTCTCCTATAGCATGGCTGGGCCTCAATGCAAACTTAATAATGACTCTCAATCGCCTAAAAAACGACATCTTTTACTTAAGTGCCCTTCAGGACCTTGACAACTTTTGCCTCCACACCACCACGAAAGTGGTCTGAGGCTCCCTGCCTTCAAATTTTCTTCACTCTCTGAAGAGTGTCTCCTACTCCTGGTTTGCTTAAGAAAATTTAGTTGCTGTCCCTTATTTGCGTCTCTATAATTACTACTCTACAGCTGATGTTTTCAAACACTTATTTGTGTTTACAAATGTTGCAGGAAGATGAGGCTCAGTGGAGAGAATGAACACCCAAACTCCGCGTTTAAAAGAGGAGGGGCTTTATTCCAGCCCACGGAGCAATGGCAGACAAGAGTCCAAAAATGGCCATGCTCCCCGCCTGGCTCAGTTTTCTCCTTTTTATCTCCAATCATAAAGTTCTGGCCTGCGGCACCCGTAGCTCATTTGGCAGGGCACTGGCCACATACACTTGAATCCGGCCAGGGCCAGCTAAACAATGATCACAACTGCAACAACAAAAAAATAGCTGAGTGTTGTGACAGGCGCCTTTAGTCCCAGCTACTTGGGAGGCTGAGGCAAGAGAATCGCTTAAGCCCAAGAGTTTGAGATGCTGTGAGCTAGGACGCCAAGACACTCTACTGAGAGTGACAGCTTAAGACTCTGTCTCAAAAAGAAAATTCTGGCCATGGGTACCTTTCTCATTGGTCAGTTTTGAATGAAGCTGGAGTAGTGGCTCAGGCTTTTACAGAAGTGGAAGCAAGTGTTACTTTCCAGGTCCCAGGAAGTAAAGTTTCTATAAATTCCTAAGAGCTGAGTCACCACCAGGAGGACCTCCCAGGGGTATCCTGGGGTCTCCTTGAGTAGACCTTTGTTCTCTTAGAGCTTGTTTTTTCCAGGTATCCTCTCTCACAAAAAGATCAGTACTAAAACAACTTATAACAATTTCATGGCTAACCTTAAAAATTATCTTGACTAAATCGAAAACCAGATGCCTAATTCAAATCTGCTTCTGGTTGTACGTTCGTGTGTCATGTGCCTTGGTAATCTTTAATAGATAAAACCAGTTTTAAAATTGTTATTTAAATTCAGATATTTTAAGATCCCTAGGTCCTGCTTTAGTAATATTTCCAAATTTTGCTGGATTTAACTATAAACTTATGTTCTTAACTTGGAGCCTCTGGATTCTAAGGTCTAGATAGTGGGTGTAATAAAACCTAAGAACATGTTCATGCCTGGGCCAGCAGCTGCAAGACACCATCGGCCCGCATGGCCCCTTCTTCCCTGCTCCAGCTTTGCCCCTTGGCTATTGTAAAAAAAATTAAATACCCCAGCCAGCCTGTTTCCCGTCCTTTATGGCCATTTTTTATGCCAGGGAGCCATGTCAGACTTAAGAGGAACCGAAAAGACATCAGGGATAGTGCCTATACTGTGGTTTCAAAAACTTTTCAAAAACTTAAAACCTTAAAGTCATGTTATATTAAGTTAGAAAAAAATCATAAAATGGTCTGAAGATTTGTAAGAGGCAACACTTCAGTTGTCTATAGCTTTTTCTCAACTAAGTCTTTCCTTATCAATGAATAGGATTTTTGCCTTTTAAAATCTTCTAATTATCAGCTCAGTACCCGTAGCACAGTGGTTCCCGCACCAGCCACATACCCCAAGGCTGGTGAGTTCAAACCTGGTCCAGGCCATCTAAAGCAACAATGACAACGGCAACATTAACAACACCAAAAAGAAAATAAGCCGGGCGTTGTGGCTGGTGCCTATAGTCCCGGCTACTTGGCCAGCTGAGGCAAGAGAATGGCTTAAGGCCAAGAGTTTGAGGTTGCTATGAGCTGTAACACCATGGCACTCTACCAAGGATAACATAGTGAGAGTCTGTATCAAAAAACAATAACAACAATCTTCTAATTATCAGCTAAGTTAATGACTAACTTTATATAAGGTGTGATGGTGTTTTATGAAAATATTTTTGGTAAGAAAGGTTCAACAGAAGGGAAAATAATATTACATAAGAAAGAATCTTGCATAGTAAACTTTGTACTGAAATAAAATCACTGGTTAGTTAAGAAAAAAGAGAGTAAGGACAAAACACAGGACTTGCACAATCCACATATTTGTAGGATAGAACTGATAAGGAATTTACATATGATCCAGTTAGCTATAATTTATTAAATTTGGTTAAAACAACAAAGTTTTCTTGAAATATTAAGTTACTCTGGGGGAAATTACATGACCTGTTTCCCCTTAATGTAAAAATCACACTACAGGAGATTTTTGTACCTTTTCAGTAACTTACCTGAAAGAAGCAACCCTTGGGTTGTCTTTATTAGGGTTTGGCTAACTAGATAAAAACTAAACTTTAAAAAGGTTAAGGTTTACACCTATATAACCTCCTGTATTGCCAGTAGAATCTTTTTTTTTTTTGAAACAGAGTTTCATTTTCTCAACCTCCATAAAGTGCTGTGCTGTCATAGTTAACAGCAACCTCAAACTTTTGGACTCACGTGATGTTCTTGCCTCGACCTCCCCAGTAACTGGGAGTACAGGTGCCCACCACAACACCCAGCTATTTTTAGAGGTGGGTGTCTCACTCTTGCTCAGGCTGGTCTGGAACCTGTGAGTTCAGGGTATTGACCACCCTCAGCTTCCCAGAGTGCTAGGATTACAGATGTGAGCACTGCACCCGGCCGCCTGTAGAATCTTTTAACTTGTAATCTTATTTGAAGAAATATTTTAAGCCTTTACTATTTAATAAACTTTCCAAAATCAAAATTCTAAACTTGGTCTTTTTAGCCTCAAATTAACCTTTAAAATATTAAAACCAATGAAAGTCTAAGAGAGACATATTAGACTTGTTTGAAATGTTAAAATTGTATAAGAAACAAAACATTTTCCCACCTGCCCCCCACCTGGACAGGCAGCTGTACTCTTGTATATCTTTCTCAGAATATAAACATTGCCCCACCTGATTAATCTCTATCCATTCCATTAAAAACACGTCAGGCCCCCCCAAACCCCCATCTTAATCCCACTCCTCACTGCCCTGGAAATAGCCGTAGGCATTAAGACAAGACACAGAAACATGAAGTCTTCTGTACGTTTTTCCACACATTATCCCAATTCTTACAAGAAAACCTAAAACAGAGAAACAACAAAATCCCAGAACCTTATAAAACAACAAAACCAAACAGATTCCTTAGCAGCCATGACTCTCCCAAACATGGCTTAGACCTTCTCACTGCAGAAAAGGGAGGCTTGTGTTTGTTTCTAGATGAAGAATGCTGCTCTTAGGGCAACCAGTCTGGGCTTCCGCAAGATAAGGCCAAGAAATTAGCTAACCAGGTTGCCAACCTCCGAAGACAAAGAGAAAACAGCTGGCCATCTTGATATGACTGACAAAGCTGGATTTTCTATGTCTTACCTCTAATTATTCCTTTAATTCTTTTATTACTTTGTGTCTCCCTAAATCCACTTATTCTGCAGTCCAGTTAATTCAAAACACTGTTCACAGCTTAACCCAATGACGCGTCACTCAGGTCCTTCTTCTCAAAGAGACTCACTCAAGACAACAGCAAAGAAACTCCCCCAGACCCTTAAAAGAGTCTATGTCCAGCAGGCAGCAGGCAGGTTGAGAGATTACAGCAACCTCATTCCTTAAATAAAAGAGGGGAGTTGGGTGGCACCTGTAGCTCAGCAAGTAGGGCGCTGGCCCCATATACCGAGGATGGTGGGTTCAAACCCGTCCCCAGCCAAACTGCAAAACAAAAAAATAGCTGGGCGTTAAGGCGGGCGCCTGTAGTCCCAGCTACTCGGGAGGCTGAGGCAAGAGAATCGCCTAAACCCAGGAGTTGGAGTTTGCTGCGAGCTGGCGGGTGCCTGTACTCCCAGCTACTCGGGAGGCTGAGGCAAGAGAATCGCCTAAGCCCAGGAGTTGGAGGTTGCTGCGAGCTGTGTGATGCCATGGCACTCTCTCAGGGTGATAAAGTGAGACTCTGTCTCTAGAGAAAAAAAAAAAAAAAAGAAAAGAGGGGAATTGAGTGGAAGAAAAGCTCACAACCCTGACAAGAGTACAGCCATCTTGGGAAGACAGCTAGTGCTGGAAAGCAGGTCAGAGACCAAAGGACATAGTCGCAGCAACCCCTCCTCACACTCCTGGAATCCTGGGAGGCTGTGTTCTTGGGAAACATCAGAATCTCCTACCTTGGTCCTGGAAGACACCAGAGATAGGGCCTAGTGTGGGATTAACACCTTTGCCTGAAGGGAATAATTGCATCATTCACTCTGCAAAAAAACAAACAAAAAACACCTCTGGCCTGCATTCCAACTACACTAATAAAAGCCTCCTGAGAGTGTGTGAGAGCTAGCTGACTCCTGGCACACTTCACTCTGCCTTTTCTGCCCCCCTTTTCTAGTAAAGCCTTTCTAATCTGGGGACTGGCCTCCTATCCTTTTTATGGACCCTTCCCCCAACTCTATTCTGGTACCTCTCAGTTATTATAAGTGTATGTATTCTTTCAATCCTATGTTCAACAGTAAATGCTTAAGAATCTACACAATCCATATGATTTAGGAATAAGGTCAGAAAGTATTATCTGAATTTTTTAAGTATGTAATTAGACCTAAGTAGATTTCATCCCCAAAAATTACCATGCTGCCCAAGACCATTTATAATTATAGTTGACGATACTGGTAAGTCTCCTAAATTTAAATTAAAGATACAACTGATATTTAAAATAAATTGCTATCCTAGTCTTTTGGTCTCTCTGCCTGAAATCTCGCCATTAAATCATCCATTTAAAGCAGGATCCACACTGCCAGTAAGCTGATTCTATTAAAGTTGTGATACAATCATATCCTTTTCTTTCTGTAAACCTTTCAATAACATCTCCTCACCTACAGAATAAAACAAACTGATCTATTGAATACACAAAGCCTTTAAGCTCTTTCCATTGCCCATCTCTCCTACCTCATACTTTTTTCTCCTACAAGGGACAGACTTCTCTGCCTATCTCTTGGCTGACTCGGAGACAGCTTCCAAGAATTCAGTTCAGAATCCTCCAAGGAAGCACTTTCTGACATATGCCCCTTCCGGGTCCTTACACACTATAAACCCCTCTATCATATCTAGCAATTAAATGGTTACCTGCAAACAGAAACTTGGATCAAGGGGCTGCCTTGGTTTCAAATCCTATTTCTTCGTTAATATAATTTTTTAGGTGATGCTACATTCCTCAAATGTAATAGTTGATTATTTCTTTCCTTGATTATTTCTTTTCTTGATAGACGCCACTCCTATAAAAAAAGGAGGTTTGGGGGTTGCAAAAATACTAGGTTTTAATTTATTGCTTATCTAGAATACTTTTCATAAAGACTGACCTGCCCTCCTTCTAATCAGATAACCCTGAGGCAGAGTTTGTATGACAAAGGCAGGGTAAGTGCTCTGTTATTTCCCTTTGTTTGCTTATTATACTTGTAAATATATTCATACTTTCGATTTAGTCAAAAATTTTTTGGGGGTGGCACCTGTGGCTCAAAGGAGTAGGGGCACCGGCCCCATATGCTGGAGGTGGTGGGTTCAAACCTGGCCCCGGCCAAAAAAAAAAAAAAATTGATTTGGAAAGTTATAATTTTCTAGAAAATGATGCAGTTCACCTAAATTTTCAAAATCTATTGACAAAGTTTTGTCTAATATTTAGTTACTTTTTATTTATTTATTTATTTATTTATTTTTGAGACAGAGCCTCAAGCTTTCACCCTGGGTAGAGTACTATAGCATCACAGTTCACAGCAACTCCTGGGCTCAAGCAATTCTCCAGTCTCTGCCTCCCAAGTAGCTGGAACTACAGGCACTTGCCACAACGCCTGGCTATTTTTTGGTTGCAGCCGTCATTGTTGTTCGGCGGGCCTAGGCTAGATTCGAACCCACCTGCTCAGGTGTATGTGGCTGGCACCTTAGCCTGTTGAGCCACAGGCACAGAGCCTATTTAGTTACTTTTTTAAAAAAACCTCTGGTACATCTACAGTTCTATTGCCTTTTATGTTTGAATTGTTTTCTGGGCCCTTCTTTCTTTTCTCCTAGAAAAGATTATTTTATTTTATTACTTTATGCTACTAGGCTTCTTAATTCTCAACTTTGGACAATGATGTTTTATATTCTATTTTTGGCTTCCACTTTGATTAATTTCTTCACTTATCTTTATAATTTCCTTCATTCAACTTTATTTGTTGTTTTTTTTTTCCATTCTACTTTATTTAGATTTGCTTTTTTGCTCTTCTTCAAACTTCTTGAACTAGGTATTTAGGTCAAGTTTTAATTTTGTGTTTTTAAACAAGTATTTAAATTTCTCTAAGTATTTGAATTCCCTCTCAGGAGTATAGTTGGTTGAGTCCAACGAATTTAAAACATATTTTCCTTTACTGTTCAGTTTAAATATTTTCAAATTTCCATTCTTCTTTGACAAGTGATTCATTTAGAAGTGTTTTAAATTTCTTAATCTACAAAAACAAAAAAAATGTGGGCAGCGTCTATGGCTTATTGAGTAGGGCACCGGCCCCATATACTGAAGGTGGCAGATTCACACTCAGCCTTGACTGAACTGCAAAACAGAAAAATAGCCGGGTGTTGTGGCAGGCGCCTGTAGTCCCAGCTATTCGGGAGGCTGAGGCAAAAGAGTTGCCTAAGCCCAGGAGATGGAGGTTGCTGTGAGTTGTGTGACACCACGGTACTCTACCAAGGGCGATAAAGTTAGACTCTGTCTAAAAAAAAAAAAAAAAAAAAAGCTACAAAAGATCAGTAAATTTGAAAAAACAGCAATAGGAACTTTTCAAAATCATATGCAAAGAGGACAAAAAAACTAGAAAAAACATGTAATATCATTGACTTGTGGGACAATATCAAATGGTCTAACATATTTCTATTCTAACTCCTAGAAAGAAAGGACAAAAATAAGGCTAAAATTAAAATACAGTCACTGGCCACTTCATGGTACGCAATATGTTCTGAGAACTATGTCATTAGGCAACTTTGTCTTTGTGCAAACATCGTAGAGTGTACTTATCCAAACACAGATGGTATCACCTAGACAAACGTGGGCTATCTGGTATGGCCCATTGCTTCTAGGCTACAAATCTGTACATTATGTCACTGTACTGAATACTGTAGGCAGTTATAGTACCATGGTAAGTGTTTATATATCTAGACATAGAAAAGGTACAGGAACGATACAGTGTAAAAGATGAAAAATTGTACATCTGTGTAGGGCACTGACCCTGAATGGAGCTCGGAGGACTGGAAGTTGTGCTGGGTGAGTCAGTGGTTAGTGGATGTGAAGACCTGGAACATTACTGTATACTACTGCAGACTTTACAAACACTATGCACTTGGGCTACACTAAGTTTATAAAAAAACATTGATATTGTTCTTCCATAATAATACATTAGCCTTATGTTAGCTTATGTAACATATATATATATATATATATATATTTTTTTTTTTTTTTTGAGACAAGTGTCTCAAACTCTCACCCTGGGTAGTGTGCTCTGGTGTCACAGCTCACAGCAACCTCAAACTCTTGGCTTAAGCAATTCATTTGCCTCAACCTCCCAAGTAGCTGGGACTACAGGTGCCCACCACAAATACCTGGATATTTTCTTGTTGTTGTAGTTGTCATTGTTGTTTTAGCTGGCCTGGGCCAGATTCGAACCCACCAGCCTCAGTGTATGTGGCCGGCGCCCTACCCACTGAACCATGGGCAAAGTCCTTTTTCTTTTTTTGGAGACAGACTTGCTCTGCTGCTCAGGCTAGAGTGCAGTAGCATGATCATAGCTCACAGCAGACTCAAACTCCTGGGCTCAGGCCATCATCCTCTTGCCTCAGCCTCCCAAAGTGCTAGAATTCCATCTAAAACGATCATTACTTTGCCTCCAGCTCCTTGTTTAAGGATCAGACAAGCTCAGCATTTACAACAACCATGAGAGAGTCCTTTCTATTATCTTGTTTTCTGAGCTGCTTTTAGGCCACTATACATTAAGCAGTAAGGTTTCAAGACTTGTCTCAACAGACAGAAATGGTGTGACTTATGCTTACTATGGATACCATGGGCACATGTCCAAAGACTCTATGGTCACAGGCAACTTCTTACTAACAGAGGAATAAAGATAACAATGGCTGACATTTATTACTTATTCTAGTCAAGCACTCTTCTAGGTGCTTTACATGTTTTGACTTTAATCTTCACTAAAAACTCTTTGAGACGGGTATCAGCATCATTACCATTTTAATAATGAATAAACTGAAGCACAGTGTATCCTTAAATGAAGTTTGGGGTCTTCCCAAAAGAATACCAGATGGTCTTCGGTAGAGTAGTTTTTATAACATATACTCACAGTGCATATTTTTTTTTTTTGGAACAACTCAGCAAAATAAAATTCCGGTTTATTGTTGGACAACATTGTTTCACACATACATCAAACAGGCCAAAAAATAAATAAATAAATAAACAGCAACTTCATAGACAAAAGAAAAAAAAAAGGAAAAAGAAACCTTTT
>CAUYON010038301.1:0-34835 GCA_963573935.1 Arctocebus calabarensis
ACCTGACCTTGGCCGAACTGCAAAAAAGAAAAATAGCCGGACGTTGTGGTGGGCGCCTGCAGTCCCAGCCACTAGGGAGGCTGAGGCAAGAGAATCGCCTAAGCCCAGGAGTTGGAGGTTGCTGTGAGCTGTGTGACGCCAGGGCACTCAACCAGGGGCAATAAAGTGAGACTCTGTCTCTACAAAAAAAAAAAAAAAAGAGAGAGAGAGAGAAAAAAGAAAAGAAAGATTTTGTTAACCATTAACAACTTCTGCAACAAGCCTGGTCCTGTGCTCCCAACTGCAGGCCCCAGGGAGAGCGCAGTGCTTGGATTTTATACACAACTTTTGAGGGGTATCAGTTGCTTCTTAGAAGTCTCCTGAGGTCCTAATCTGACTGTTCCCAGAACAACCCAGATCAGTATGACGTATGACTACATCCGTCCATCCACGTCAGCAAGTACCCGGGACATTGATTAGCCTCTATCTCAAGGCAACACACTTGCAAGGTCTCAGTTAGCCCCATTCCCCTGACGATTCAGGCCAGCCTCACTCCAGCCAGTCCAAAATAGCCAAAATAGCCAAAATAGCCTAATCAGATTTGCCACCTCCCCTGCTCAGGTCTAACTGCCTGACCTAACAAAAGTCCATGGTCTTTAATCCATAGGAAACTTCTTGTGGCCTTCGACAGTGCTGGTGCATCAGTGGTACAGATGAGTTATAATCCGTCTTGCTGGGAATCAGGAGGAAAGTAAGTGATGAGAAAGTAGAAAGAAATCCTCCGAGTTAAGGAGTGTAAAGAAGGAAAGTACAGTAGCCAAAAGGGATAAGGAGGGTAAGGAAGGGAAATAAGCAAGATATGGAGAGAGACGAGGGAGCAGACTCCGAGGGAGCAGCTGAGGTGAGATCATAGGTCACTCATGTGATCAAGTGAGGTTAAGATAGAAATGATGCACTAAGAGGGTAACTAATCTTTAAATATTTACTTATCTGGCAGAATGATTAGCTTTCAGTTAAACACTGTTAGAAAGCAACCTCTCTATTTTTGGAATTCATCCATATTAAGTCAGGGTAGACTTTAAATGCACCAATTTACAAATATGTTGGCATTAAAAGCTGTGAATGAATGGCCTTTATTAAGCTACTTCTAATAATCAGCAAGGAGGCTTGTTTTTTTCAACAGTTGCCTCTGCTGTGGACACTCAGTGACCTCTTCCCACTCTTCTGCGCCCAGCCTTTATGAAAGGGGAGCTAACAAACTAATTAGACAGGCAGCTTAAGAAAATATCAATCGTGGCACACACTCAGACCAAAAAGGCTTACAGGCACAAAAATTGAATATCTGGGCCTGCCTAGCTATCCAATATGAAAATCTGTTTTGTTTTGCACTTTTCATACTGTATAGAAACATGACAAATTGGTAGAATAAAAACTACACTTGAAATGCTGAGATTTACATTGAGAAAATTATGTATAAGCAGATTTGCAGATTTGGAGATCTTAACTCAATAATTGTCTTTTTTTTTAGAGGTTGGGATCTTGCTATGTTGCCCAGGCTGCTCTTGAACTCTGGGGCTCAAGAGATATTCCTGCCTCAGCTTTCTGAGTAGTTGGGACTACTCAGGTGTGTGTCACCAGGCCTGTCTCTCCATTTGTCATTAATGGAAATGGGCAAGTGGACAAAATACCGAAATCTATTTTTGCTTCTAAAATTCAGTGAACAACTTAAAAAGGGGGTTAACTTTTCATGTTACATAAGGAAAAAAAAACACATGTGTTAATAGTTGGCTTGTGAAATATGATGTTTTCTGTCCAGCTCTTAGTTGAATAGTCTTTGCTGAACATGAGTAAGTCAGGGTCTCAGTATGTTGCTCAGGCTGACCTTGAACTCCTGGCCTCAAGTAATCTTGCCTCGGTCTTCTAAAGTGCTGAGGTTACAGATGTTAGCCACTGCCTGCTGCCTAAAATATGTTAAAACATAATAGTAACAATATCATTATCATCATTTTACAGATAACATAGCTAAAGTACAGAACAGTTAAGTCCTCATCCCAGTTCACGCAGCTGGAGTGAGGCAGAGATGGAGGCAAGACCAGCTCCTCTGGCTCGTCGAAGAGTCTGTAGGCTTATCCTGCCCTTATGCACCCCTCTCAGCATTCTGCTGCCTTCCCCTAATCATTATTTTAAAAATTACCAAAATTATGTTTGACGTGATTATATTCATGCTGAAATGAGTTTTTATATCTACATTTTAAAATGAAAGGTTTTTAATGAAAAGAACAGGCATTAGAAGTGGGAGCACCACGCTGCTGATAGTGAACTTGGAGTGGAACGGTGGGTATTTTCTATTTTTCTCCTTGTGCTTATCTATGATTTTTTTCAGTAACGAGCAAATGTTGTTCTTGTAAAAAGAAAAACAACAGCAATATATGAATGTGCCTAGCATGCAAATATGTTGTAAACCTTGTGGTTTTGTAAGAATGGCCTTTAAGGATAAACAGATTAAGTTACAAATGGAGAGGAGGGAAAATAAATGTCTGTATTCCAATCCTCTCCTTCCCCTGCCTGAGCTCCCTGTGTTTCTAGCCTGCCAGTCTTTTCACTTAGGCTTCCTTTTCATGAGTAAGCTAGTATAGGAGGCTTTATTTTTCTTAATCAGCAGTTTTGTTTTCTATTCCATCTTTCTTTTCTTCCACCAGACAGTGACAAAATTTCTCTTTTGAAATAAATAACATTTGTTGCCTCATCTTTATGCTTGAATATGATGCGTTTATTTCATTAAGATATCTTGGGGTCTTTATAGAAGCCAACTTAATTCAGAACTATTTGAATTTTATGCATTGATAAACAAATCAGTTGTGATTCAGTACAAGGTGACAAAATATACAAGAGCTGTCATACCAAACTCTGAGCAAAGGTAATCTTGGGTTAATTCACCATTACAATTGGGATGTTTCTTGAACTTACTTTATTACAGGCAGGTAAAGTTGGTTCTCTTCATTTTATAAATGTCACTCTTCAAGAACAATCTGATAGTGTATGATGATCTGCTTGCCTTTTTTTTTTTTTTTTTTTTTTTTGGCTGGGGCTGAGTTTGAACCCACCACCTCCAGCATATGGGGCCGGCGCCCTACTCACTGAGTCACAGGCACCGCCTTTTTTGTTTGTTTGTTTTTTGAGACAGAGTCTCACTTTGGTCCCCGGTAGAGTGCTATGGCGTCACAGTTCACAGCAACCTCTAACTCTTGTGTTCAAGCTTTCTTCCCGCAGACTCCCAAGTAGCTGGGACTACAGGCACCTGCTACAATGCCCAGCTATTTTTAGAGATAAGGTCTTGCTTGCTCTGGCTCAGGCTGACCTTGAGCCTGTGAGCTCAGGCTATCCCCCCACTGGTCTCCCAGGTGTGCCACCTCGCCGGTCTAGATCTGTTTGCTATCTGAAGACTTTTTTTTTTTTTTGAGATAAAGTCTCACTTTGTTGCCCTGGGTAGAGTGCCAAGGTGTGTCATGGCTCACAGTGATCTTCTTATTTCAGCCTCCCTCTCCCAACTAGCAAAGACTACAGAAAAGTGCCACGATGCTCAGCTATTTTTAGAGATGAGGCTTCACCCTTGCTCAGGCTGGTCTTGAACTTCTGACTTCAAAGCAATCCACCCATCTCAGCCTCCCATAGTGCTAGGATTGCCTGAGCCATCTCGCCCAGCCTGCTCTCTGAAGACTTTAATTTTGGGTTTGTTATGTGTTTTGCTGGTAAATTATTTTGATTGACCACATTGTTTTTAAATGTGAGACTATTTTATCCTCTTCAGATGTGCTGCTAAATCACATTACTTAGAAAAAATTAAAGCAAATTAACATTCAAAATGGATTTGGTGCCATGACAATAAAATGTATCTAATGTATAGATTTTGAAGCTGTCATTTCTCAGAAAATTTAAATTGATAATTTTATATCACATTTTTATGAACATTCACATATAACAGAATTAGAAATTATAAAATCACACCAGAATCTGAGCCACAGTTAAAAATCTACAAATTATAAGAACTCTGCTATTTTTTTTTTGACACAGAGCCTCAAGCTGTCACCCTGGATAGAGCGCTGTGGCATCACAGCTCACAGCAACCTCCAATTCCTGGGCTCAAGCGAGTCTCCTGCCTCCGCCTCCCAAGTAGCTGGGAGTACAGGCGCCTGCCACAATGCCCGGCCATTTTTTGGTTGCAGCCATCATTGTTGTTTGGTGGGCCAGGGCTGGATTTGAACCCGCCAGCTCAGGTGTACGTGGCTGGCGTCTCAGCCCATTAAGCCACAGGCGCAGAGCCAACAACTCTGCTATTTGAAATAAAACCACCTTCTTTGTCCCATTTCAGTAAGCGCCCATTACTTATCTAAAAGCAGCACAAAGAGAATACAGGTAAACATCTACACACACACACAGACACAACCTCAAGTCCTATAGGATTGTAAGTTTTCTAGCAAAATGTTAAGTATTAACTCATTAACTTTAATTCTTTTTGAATGAGATATTTTTGAAATATACTACATCCTGTATTTTCCTATTACTATCATTTTGCCTATTCCTGTTTAAAATCAAACAGTTAACATTATTATTAGACATAGAAAACTCCTTATGGGATAACTATAATGTTTATAAACACACACATAATTATATTCTCTAAGATATTCTGCATAATTTTCAAAGGACACTGTGTCTTTGAAAATTATTTCAGGTAATTGTGTTCAAGATTAAAGTCTTGGCAGGGTGCAGTGGCTCACGCCTGTAATTGTAGCACCCAGGGAGGCCAAGGCAGATAGATGTCCTGAGCTCAGGAGTTTGATATCAGCCTGAGATAGAGCAAGACCCTAGAGTCTAAAAAATAGCCCAGCATTGTGACGGGCGTCTGTGGTCCCAGCTACTCAGTGGCTGAAGCAAGAGAATCGCTCGAGCCCAGGAGTGTGGGGTTGCTGTGAGCTATGCGCCATGGCACTCTACTAGGGGCAACAAAGTGAGACTGTCTCAAAAAAAAAAAAAAAATTAAAGTCTTCAGCATTTGTCTAATGTCAAGGAGAAGTAGTTATTGCATAAGCTTCAAAGAAGCCTTAACAAATACTGGAGGCTAATAAAACTATAACTAATAAAATATATTGCTTGTTTTTATTTATTTATTTATTTACTATTATTATTATTATTATTTTTTTGAGACAGAGTCTCAAGCTGTCACCCTGGGTAGAGTGTCGTGGCATTACAGCTCACAGCAACCTCCAATTCCTGGGCTCAAGCGAGTCTCCTGCCTCTGCCTCCCAAGTAGCTGGGACCGCAGGCGCCCGCCACAATGCCCGGCCATTTTTTGGTTGCAGCCACCATTGTTGTTTGGCGGGCCCAGGCTGGATTCGAACCCGTCAGCTTAGGTGTACATGGCTGGCGCCTTAGCCTGCTGAGCCACAGGCACCGAGCCATATTGCTTGTTTTTAATTATACAATGTCCTTTCTATTTTGAATTTATAAACTCACCTCAAGACAAATTTCAGGTCTTTAAAAAAATTCTTTCTAGTATTGCCATTTCACGCACCACAAAAATTCTCATTCTTAGCAGTACATCAGTAGATGCTATCTAAATAATTGAAAAAATTCACTTAAATATTTTTTTAAATTTCAGATTAACATGACAGTATAAACGTTTAGGTTACATTGTTTTCATTTCTAAGGTAAAGTTCAAGTTGTAGTTGAGCCCTCCACCGAGGGGGTGTGCTAAACATTGTGCACATTAGGTGAGATTCCGCCAATCACCCACCCTCATCCCCTCTCCTCTCCCTTCCCCCTTAGATACTAGTGTTTTTCCTTTCATAAGGGTGTGTGGTTGTTTCTAAATTAGTTTCATATTAATATTGAGTACATTGGATACTTTTTTTTCTATTCCTGAGATACTTTACTAAGGAGAATGTGTTTCAACTTCATCCAGGTAAACACAAAAGATGTAAAGTCTTCATCTTTTCTTGTGGCTGAATAGTACTCCACAGTATACATATACAGCAGTTTGTTAATCCATTCATGGGTTGATGGAGACTTGTGTTGCTTCCATGTCTTGGCAATTATAAATTGAGTTTCAATAAACATTCTGGTGCAAATGTTCTTGTGGTAAATGATTTTTGTTCTTCTGGGTAGATACCTAGTAATGGGATTGTGGGATCAAATGAAAGGCCAACTTTTAGTTCTTTAAGAATTCTCCACACTTCTTTGCATGGAGATTGTGTTAGTTTGCAATCCCAGCATAGAAGTGTTCCCTTCTATCCACATCCACACCAGCATCTGTAGATTCTGAACTTTGTGATGTGGAGTTAGGTGATATCTTAGAATGGTTTTGATTTGCATTTCTCTAATGATTAAAGATTATGAGCATTTTTCATGTGTTTTGGTCATTTGTCTTGAACAGAGAAGTTTCTGTTCGAGTCTCTTGCCCACTTATAAATGGGGTTGATTGCTCTTTTCTTGTTGATTAATTTGAATTCTTTGTAGATTCTAGTTATCGGCCCTTTGTCAGATTTGCAGCATGCAAATACCTTCTCCTATTCTGAAGGCTGTCTGTTTGCATTAATTGTGGTACCCTTAGCCTTGCAGAAGCTTTGTAGTTTTATAATTTGTTTATTTTTGGTGTTGCTGCAATTGTCAAGGGCGTATTCTTTATAAAATCTTTTCCCAAGGCAATTTTGTAAAGCATTTCTATCACACTCTCTTCCAGAATTTGTATTGTTTTATGTCTTAAATTTGAATTTTTTATCCAGCAAGAATCAATTTTTCTCAAAAGTGAAAGGTGTGGGTCAGTTTCAGGCTTCTACATGTAATTAACCAGTTCTCCCAGTACCATTTATGAAATAGAGATTCTTTTCTCCATTGCAAGTTTTTGTTAGGCTTATCAAAGATCAAATGACTTGGTTCATCTCTAGATTTTCTATTCTATTCCATAGATCTAAGTCTCTATTTTTGTGCCAGTACCATGCTGTTTTGATCACTATAGACTTGTAGTATAACCTGAAGTCTGGTGATGTGATGGCTCCAGATTGGTTTTTATTATTTTCTTTTCTTTTTTTTTTTGAGACAGAGTCTCACACTTTCACCCTGGGTAGAGTCCTGTGGTGTCATAGCTCATAGCAACCTCCAACTCTTGGGCTCAAGCAATTTTCTTGCTTCTATTTTTCTATTTTTTGTAGAGATGGGGTCTCGCTTTTGCTTAGGCTGGTCTTGAACTTGTGAGCTCAAGCAATTCACTCATCTTGGCTTCCCAGAGTGCTAGGATTATAGAAGTGAGCCACTGCTCCTGGCCTTAGATTTGTTTTTATTTCTAAGAATAGTATTGGCTTATTGGGAGTTTTTCTGATTCCATATGAAATGAAGCACTGTTTTTTTCAAGTTTTTCAAAGTATGATGTTGGTGATTTGATGGGGACTGGATAAAATCTGTAGATCACTTTTGATAGTACAGATATTTTAATGATGTTGATTCTTCCCAGCCAAGAGCATGGCATGTTCTTCCATTTTTTTTTTTTTTTATAATTTTCAATGCCTTTATTTAGAAATATCAAAAGTTGCTTAAAGGTCCATACACAGTTTTACAAAGTTCAAGTGAAGAAGAATGTAGGGATGCCTACATGTGCATCCTTGAACACTATGGAAGAGTGTCACAGGGTAACCCTACAACCTGTTCTTCCATTTGTTAATGTCTATTTCTTTTCTCAGGGTTTCATAATTTTCTTTATAGAGCTCTATCACGGTTTTTGCTAGATATATTCTCAGGTATTTCATTTTCTTTGGAGGTACTATAAAAGTAGAGTCTTTGACTGGTATTGGTATATATGAAGGCTACTATTTTGTGGGCATTTATTTTATATCCTAAGACACTGCTATATTCCTTGATCACTACTATGAGCTTTATAGTTAAATCCCTGGGATTTTCCAGGTATAACATCATGTCATCTGCAAACAGTGGGAGTTCAACCTCCTCTGTCCCCATTTGAATACCCTTGAACTCCTCTCTGTCCCCATTTGAATACCCTTGAACTCCTTCTCTTGCCTGATGTCAATGGCTGGGTACTATGTTTGGTTTTCTTTCTTTCTTTCTTTCTTTCTTTCTTTCTTTCTTTCTTTCTTTCTTTCTTTCTTTCTTTCTTTCTTTCTTTCTTTCTTTTTTTTTTTTGAGACAGAGTCTCACTGTGTCACCCTTGGTAGTGTGCCATGGCATCATAGATCAAAGCAACCTCAAACTCTTGGGCTTAAGTGATTCTCTTGCCTCAGCCTCCCAAATATCTGGGACTACAGGCACCTGCCACAATGCCCAGCTATTTTCTTGCTGTGGTTGTCTTTGTTGTTTAGCAGGCCCGGGCTGGGTTCAAACCTGCCAGCCCTAGTGTATGTGGCTGGTTCCCTAACCACTGCACTATGGGTGCCAAACCAGCTAGGCACTATGTTGAACATTGGTGGTGACGGTGAGCATTCTTATCTAGTTCCAGATCGGAGTAGAAATGCTTTCAGTTTAACTCCATTCAATATGATTGACTGTGGGTTTATTGTAGAAGGCCTCTATCACTTTAAAAAATGTCCCACCTACGCCTATTTTCTTAAGTATTCTTTTCAGAAAGCATTGCTGGATTTCCTCAAAAGCCTTCTCTGCATCAATCGAAAGAATCATATGGTCTTTGTTTTTAATTTTATTTATGTGATGAATTATATTTATGGATTTACATATGTTGAACCAGCCTTGCATCCCTGGGATAAAACCCACTTGATTCTTTTAATGTCTTGCTGTCTTCTGTTTATTAGGATCTTATTGAATGTTTTTGCATTGATATTCATTAATGATATTGACCTATAGTTTTCCTTTTTCTTTCCTTCTTTCCTGATTTTGAAATCAGGGTGATATTTGCTTCATAGAAAAAAGGATTCCTTCCTTCTCTATGTTTTGAAATAGATTATGCAATATAGGCCTGCCACAATACCCAGCTGTTTCCTCTTTGAGGATTTGGTAGAATTCTGGTGTGAAACCATCTGGAATTTTCTTTTTTGGAAGATTTTGTATTGTTGATGTGATTTTAGTGCTTGACATAGGTCTAGTCAAAATTTCTAATTCTTTCTGGAAAAGTTTAGGAAGGTGGTGGATTTCCAGGTATTGTTCCATTTCCTCTACATTTGCAAATCTCTGGGCATAGACCTTTTGTAGTAATTGTTGAGGATCTTTTGTATTTCTGTGGCATCTGTTGTTCTTTCTTCTTTTTTAGATGGGTCTCACTTTGTGGCTCTCAGTAGAGTGCTGTGATGTCACAACTCACAGCAACCACACATTCTTGGGCTTAAGTGATTCTCTTGCCTCAGCCTCCCAAGTAGCTGGGACTACAGGCACCTGCCACCACACCTACTATTTTTTTAGAGATGAGGTCTTGCTCTGGCTCAGGCTAGTCTTGAACTTGTGAGCTCAGGCAATCCACCCACCTCAGCCTCCCAGAGTGCTAAGATTACAAGATTGAGCCATTGCACTTGACTCCCTTTTTTGTTTCTAAATGAAGTTATTAGAGATCTTACTTTTCTGTTTGTGGCTAGTAGGCCAAGGGTTTATTGATTTTATTAATCTTTTCAAAGAACCAACTTTTTGTTTTGCTGATCTTACAAATGATTCTTTTGTTTTCAATTTCATTTTATTCTGCTCTGATTTTGATTATTTCTTTTCTTCTGCTGGGTTTAGGGTTGGATTTTTCTTTCTTTTTTTAGATATTTGATATGGCCCATTAGGTTATTCACTTGCTCTCTTTCTGTTTTTCTTGACGCTATAAATTTCCTAATGCTATAAATTTCTCTCTTAGGAATGCCTTTGTAGTATCCCATAGGTTTGGATAGCTTGTGGCTTCATTATCATTTTGTTCAAGAAATCTAATTATTTCCTTCTTAACAACAGTTGTCGTTCAATGTGTTATTTGCCATGACTTTGTGTGGCTATGAAGATTTTTATTGGTGTTGAGTTCAACTTCTCTTCCATGATGGTTCAAGAAGATACAGGGAATAATTTTTATTCTTTTGACTTTTTTTGAGGCTATAGTTGTGCCCTAAGATATGATCAATTTTGGAGAATGATCTATGGGCTGATGAGAAGAATGTGTGCTTAGCTTTATTAGGATAAAATGTTCTGTATATGTCTGTTAAGTACATTTTTTCCAGGGTCATGTTTAAGTCCATTTACCTCTTTGTTCAGATTTGGTTTGGAGGGTCTGTCCAGTATCATCAGAGGAGTGTTAATATCTTTGATTATTATGAAGCTGGAAGATATTGTATTGCTCATATCATTTAGTGTTCATTTTATGTATCGAGGAGCATTTAGGCTGAGTGCATAAATGTTAATGATTGAAATCTCTTCATGTTGTATGCTTCCTTTTACTAGTATGTAGTGTCCATTCTTGTCTTTCCTTATTTTTGTTGGTCTTAATCCAATTGTATTGGCAAATAAGGTTGCAGCCCTGCTTTTTTTCTGATTTCCACTTGCCTGGATTATTGCTTTCTTTCTTTTTCTTTTTGTTTTTTTTTGAGACAGAGTCTCAAACTGTTGCCCTGGGTAGAGTGCTATGGCATCACAGCTCACAGCAACCTCCATTTTCCTGCCTCTGCCTCCCAAGTAGCTGGGACTTACAGGTACCTGCCACAATGCCTGGCTATTTTTTGTTGTTGCAGCCATCATTGTTGTTTGGCAGGCCCAGATTGGATTTGAACCCACCAGCTCAGGTGTATGTGGCTGGATTATTGCTTTCTATCCTTTTACTCTGTCTTGTTTTATCCTTAGAGGTTACTTGTGTTTCTTAGAGACTGCAGATATTGAGTTTGAGCTTTTGTTTTCACTTAGCCAGTCTGTGCTTCTTTAGTAGAGAAGTCAAGCCATTCACATTTATTAAGAGAATCAATAACGGAGTTTTGGTCATCTTGTTCTGTGGAAGTCCAGTGCTTAGTTTTATCCTTTGCATCATGTGGAATCAAGGCCTTGTTCCTTAATTTTGGGGTGTGTTTACTTTGGCAATGAATCATCATGTTGGTCACTCTGAAAAATGGGTCTGAGTACTTCCTGTGGAGGTGGTTTAGTTATGGCAAATTTCCTCAACATTTCCTCCAAGGTCACTGGAGTTCTTGCTGTAAAAGATTTAAATAGCTATGGCTCTCATGGTAGGTGACTGCTGGAGGATGGGAATTTGTGGATGGATTCAGTTAAAGTTTAGCAGGATATAGGATCCTGGGCTGAAAATTGTTTGTTAAGAAGGTTAAAGACTGATGACCACCCGCTTCTGGCTTGAAAAGTTTCAGCTGAAGGGTCTGCTGTCATCCTGATGATTTTCCCTTTGTTAGATTTTTCTTATGTGGGGCTGCTTATAGGATTTTCTTTCTCATATTGACTTTAGCAAAGTTACTTATAATGTGTCTAGGAGATGCTTTGTTTTGATTGAGTCATGCTTGAGTTCAGAAACTATCTAGTGTCTGAATTTCCATGTCTTTCACATGTTTATGAAATTCTTCACCACTGTGTCTTGAAATAGAGCATCAGTGCTTTTAAGCCCATCATCTTCTCCTTCAGGAATCCCTGTAACTTGGATGTTTGATCTTTTGGAATAATCTCATAACTTTCTCAGGGAATATTCTGTCTTTGTTATCTTTTTCTCCTGCCTCTTTGAATGATTGGGTTAGTTCAAAATCTTGTCTTCAATATCCGAAATTCCTTCTTCTCCATGTTCTATTGTATTACTGAGGATCTTTCTGTGTTTTTGAGCTCCTTGAATCTCTCTTTCAAGTCCTTAAGCTCTGCTATCTTTCCTCATTATGTCCACATGCCTGGTGACTTTGTCTTTAAATTCACTAACTTCTCAAGAAAACTTTTGCACTATATTTTGGATTTCTATTTCCATCATCTCAATTCCATTCATCTTATTTGCCATCCATATTCTGAATTCTATTTCTGACATTACAACAATTTCTCTATGGATGGTATTTTCTCTTGTATCTCCATTGTAATGTCTTAGAGGAGCTGATCTGCTCTTGTTTTTCATGTTGCCATAGTTTCTGCTCTTACTTTTCATGTTGCCACAGTTCTTTTGTTGCCTCCTCCCCATGAGTGTTTCAGCTTTTTAAAAATTTTATTTTTATTAATTATGGGTTTTTTTTAATCTGAAATGTTAGATTGTTCCTAAATAGTTATTGAGAGATAATCTAATTGGAGACCCTTTGATAGCACCCCCATCAACCTATTTGGCAAGTAAAAGGCCAAATTTACAAAGTAAAGGGCCCCAGGAAATGGAGCTAATCCGTCCTTTGCCAATGAACTGGGGCTTATGCTTTTGGCCCTTCCCCCACAGCTCCACACAGCTCCCTTTCAGGGCTGCAGTGTGACAGTCTCTGAGGGTGGGTCTTGCCTAGCTAGCACAGACTGATTCTGTCTTGGTGTCAGCCTTCCCCCACCCAGGTTAAAGGAGCTGCAGTATTTTGCTGGAGTTTTTGCTATAAAAGATTTAAGTAGTTATGGGCCTAGCAGATAACAGCTGGAGGATGGAAATTGTGGATAGATTCTCTGTTCTTGCTCCTCATGGTGCCAAGTCCCCTTTGGGCAAAGAAATTCAAATTAGCCGGAAACCTGCACCTCCCAGCAGTGGCAGCTGGAGGAGGAGAATCCGCTCACCAGTGGCTGAGGAGGGTATCTGGTTCCTGGACCTTCCCAGTGCAGGTCACCTGAGGCTAGACCTGTTTCTCGTCTCTCTCCAAGTTGTTAGGAGGGGCGCTGGTATCATCAGGGATTGTGGTGGCACAAACACTAAGCAGAGCCTCTCCAGAAGGCAGAGGAAAGGAAAGGAAGGAGAGCCAGGAAAGACCATACCAAGCCAAAGTTAGTACTGAGGCACCACAGAGCTCACTCAGTCAGCAGCCCACACGATGCAGAGGTCTCTCAGAGATCTCAGCAAACACACTGGCCTCTGTAGGAGGCAGTCCTTCAGGCAACCAGAGAAGGGGAGGGTGGGCTGTGGGCTCAGGACTGCAGAAAGAAAACAAATCATATTTACTTTTGTACCAGGCAGGATGGGGACCTAGAGGTGGAGTTTCCCAGGTGCAGGAGAACTGGGACCTTGTGGAGTCAAATGAGAGGTCCTTTATTCCCTGCTCACTTGCAGAAAGCCTGTAGTGGGCCTCCACTTTGGGGAAGGAGTCTCCCATCCCCTTTCACTTAGTACCTGATCTCTATTATTTTTCTTCCTCTTTCTTGACCTCACAACTTCTCTCAGTAGGGATAATGTGCACCTTGATTTTTTTCTCCTTGTCTTCAACTCCCTGATTACAACTTCTTTGAGTTCACTTCAGTCCACCTTTTCTCCTGTACAGGAACTTCTGGTGAAAGGGTTCTCTAGTTGGCCTTCTTGCCCCTCTCTTTGTCACTTAAATATTTTAATCAAATCCATTAGCTGTAGGTAGCCTATTAGAGGTATAATTGAGAGGAAACTCAGAATTATTTTTCTGGGTAGCAAAAATGTCTCTAAAAATTTGGTTGCTATTGGGGTTCAAATAATTTTTTTTTTTTAAGACAGAATCTCACTCTGTTATCCCAGGCTAGAGTGCTGTGTCATCAGCCTGGCTCATAGCAACCTCAGACTCTTGGGTTCAAGTAATTTTTCTGCCTCAGGTTCCTGGAACTATAGGCATGTTCCAACACACCTAGCTGATTTGTCTATTTTTAGTAGAGATGGGGGTTTCACTCTTGCTCAGGCTGGTCTCAAACTCCTGAGCTCAAGTGATCCTCCTGCCTCAGCCTCCTAGAGTGCTAGGATTACAGTTGTGAGTCACTGAGCCTTGCTGGATTTCAAATAATTATTTGGGTTGCTTGTAATTATCCACTAAAGCACACACTAAGTAGACATGTGCTAAAGCAACATGGTAGAGTGGGAAGGCATTGTTTTGTGAGTTAAAATGTTTGTTTGATTCTCATTTTGCCATGTCATTAGGTAAAAAATGGGGACAATAATAGGGTCTCTTAAGATTATGTGAAGGTGGTAAATAATATGTGGGCAACTGTCTGCCAACTGTCTGCCACATAACGAACTCACAATAAATGTTAGTTTCTTTCCCCTTGAATGGGAAATATAAGTAGACTGTCTACTGCCTTTTCAATGCGGTAGAACTATTTTTCACCCATTCACTTTGCAAATATCTATTGAACAAGTCAATCATGGTTTGGGCACGAAAAGAGAAGCCATTCACAATATTCCAAGTATGAATTTTTTTTCACATATGAATGTTTTTAATATAGGGAATTAGAGGCTTACACAATGGTTGGGATACTAAGCAAACCAACATAAAGGAAGCTGTTAGTGACAATCTGTCTGCTGTACCATGAGATTCTCTAGAGCTTGCACAAAATACTGCCTGAATATCAAGGATCTGCAGGCTAGAAGGTTCCCTTTGACCTCTCAAACTGCAGGATGAAGTTGCTATAAATCCCACATCTGCTTGGTCATCTGCCTGCAACTGCTTCCAGAAAACAATGGCCCTGCATAATGGAGAAATCTTGTGCAAGCGTTTCTCATTGCAACAGGTTTCTGGGAAAGGTAGTTCTCAGCTTCCCCTACAATGGTGAAATTGGAGAGGAGTGACAGTGTTGCCAAGTTGACTCCAGATAATCCAGCACAATGAATAAGTGCGCGGCTCTGTGCTCAATGTTGTGGGGATACAGTGGTGACTCCTATGCGGGTCTTGTTCCCACCTTGCTCCCAGTCGGGCGAGGAGGACAAGGCATGTAAATAAAGCCAGTAGTTCAAGGCAGAAGAGTCAGGTAGAGGCAGATTCAGGGACAACGTGGGGTCATTCAGGAAAAGAGAGATGGTTTCAGCTGGGGAGAGAGAATCAGGGAAGGCTTCAGGGAATAGGTAGACTTAGGATTGAACTTTAAGAACTAGTTGAGTTTAGGTTTACACGATGGTTGGAAGTACTAGGAAGTTTAGGGTATAAGTAAACATGGACAAGTGGGGAATTTCAGAGCCATCAAGATGGCACGAAGGGAAGGACAGAAACAGGAAGGAGTGCGGTGAGTGCTGGAGCATTAAGTGCAACGTGCTTCTTATAAAGGAACAAAACAAAGACAAGTCCCAGAAAATATTTTTGTTTAATTATAGCACACATTTGCCAAGTATGAGTTTGAAATCTCCTTAATACTCACACCCTCCATCTTTTCAGGCCCAGAGGATTGAACTTTACTAAGCAGATCCAGCTCTGAGAGCCCAGAGGTTCTGCCATGTTTTTCTCCACCCAGGTCAGAGCCGTGGTGTGGGTAGAAATAAGGGACATAAAACTAAAATGTTTATGGGGAAGAGTTTAAAACAGAGTTCTGTAGAACAGAAATTGAGCACAGTTTTTTTTTTTTTTTTTTCATAAGTAAAGTTGAATTCCCTGGAGAAATTACTTCATATTTCTCTAAGTTTGAGACGTGCTGCCTGGGATAGTCATTAGTATGGTTTTGACTTCTTTATTCGAAGTATATCATGAGGTCTTGTAAAGAATAAAGTTATGTTCGCTTCTTTCATTCCATTCTAGAACTCAGACTCTTTCTCTGTCCCTCTGGACTTGCCTACGATTACAATGAATGAGTCACAGGAAGAGTGAGCCCTCATGAGAGCCGTGCGTTGTGCACCAGGCTCTGGGCTAAGCACTTAAGAATAGATTCAATGCTCACAACAACCTACCTACTGTAGGTAGGTACAATTATTCCCATTTTGCAAATGGGACTATGAGGCCCAGACAAGCTAAATAACTTGCCTATCGCTACACAGCAAATGCTGGAATTTAAAATCAGGTAGTCTTCTTCCAGAGTTCGCTTTTTCAATCATATCGAAATTAGAGTCCTTCAGGAAAACAAGATCAACTAAAAATAAGAAATCAAGGAATTCAGATTTGTGCTGTAATCATGAATGTGTGAAACTTTTGTCATAATGAGATTTTGTATTCATTCCTGATTAATGAACTGAATCACTACTTTGAGCCAAGGTACCTGGCACCATTTAAAACAAATTTAAGGCTTGGTGCCTGTGGCTCAGCGGGCTAAGGCACCAGCCATGTACACCTGAGATGGCGGGTTCGAATACAGCCCAGGCCCACCAAACAACAATGATGGCTGCAACCAAAAAATGTTCAGGCGTTGTGGCAGGTGCCTGTAGTACAACATCTTTTATTTTCATATGTGTCATAGTCACTATTTTGTCATTTCACTAATCTGGCTTTACCACCAACATTTTGGTTAATGGATGTGAAAGTATTTGAGAAAAAGCCCCCAAATTTCTGAATCTATAAAATATAATGTGGAGCTTACCATCATGATGAAAGGGATCCATGCCACTATAGCTGTCCCCCAGCTTACAATGGTTTGACATATTATTTTTGACTTATGATGGTTTATCAGAGTATCAAATGCATTTTTGACTTAACAATATTTTTAATTTACAATGCATTTGCCAGGATGTAACTGCATTGTAAGTCAAGGAGCATCTGTAAAATTATTTTGTTATGAATATGTAAGTACCAGAATGTTTATGACCATTTAGCTAATTAATATTAGCCTTTATTTTTTTACCTGGGGGCACACTCTATACTAAATGTTCTGTTTGTATTATCTTACCCAATTCTCATGATTCCACAATGAGATTAGTCTGGCTATTACCTTGACCTGAAAAATGAGGTAACTGAGGCTTGAAAAAATAAATTTATTTATCTGAGTTGTCCTAGGTGGTAAACAGTAGAACCAGGAACTGAGCCTGCGTGGGCCCCTCTGCAGTAATGTCATGATCCCAATGAGGGCAAACAGCTACAAAACGGGGACAGGAAACCATGTCCTTGGTGGTCCTCAAACTGTGTCTGCAGAAACACTTGTAGTGCAGTACAAGTCAAACCAAACACAAAATTTCCTGCAAGGTCTTTTTTTATAGATTCTTTCTCTTTAGGCCTGAGGTGACAAAATCTAGAATTTTAAATGTCGACAAAGGTGATTTTGATGCACAATGAGAATTAAGAACCACTACATTCTCTGTAGGGTTTATAGACATAGGGAAACATTTCTTTTTACTTACATAAACATTATAGGTAGTATTCATTGAAAGATTCAAACAACAGCTCGGGGCCTGTGACTCAACGATCTAAGGTGCCAGCCACGTACACCTGAGCTGGAGGGTTCAAATCCAGCCCCGGCCTGCCAGACAACAATGTTGGCTGCAACCAAAACAAAAAAATGGCCGGGCGTTGTGGTGGGCGCCTGTAGGCCCAGCTACTTGGGAGGCAGAGGCAAGAGACTCGCTTGAGCCCAGAAATTGGAGGTTGCTGTGAGCTGTGATGCCACAGCACTCTATTCAGAGTGACAGCTTGAGGCTCTGTCTCAAAAAAAAAAAAGAAAGATTCAAACAACATAGAAAGTATACAGAGCCAAACAAATAAGAATACTTTTCCCTGTATTATATGCTTTGTTATTTGACTTCAGGTATTTCCACTGCACATTCTCATATCCACTGATTCAATCAAGTTATTGTGAGGTAAGAATCAGATTGATTAAAAGATAAGATGGCAGCTCTGCCAAAATGTTCTGCACATATGGTGGATTTGGTATCTTTGTGTATTCTGCCTCCTCTACAAATTGATGTCATTATCTTCCACATTCAAAAGTTCCTGCTTGTCATGCCTTTGCATACGCGGGACTGTGGCATCCGCCTTGAACTCATAGTAGGTCCTTCATCATTTGTTCCCTGCTTTGTTATTCTCAGCAGGACCTGCCACTGTTTGCAGCTCTTCCTCTTTTTCCCCTGGACTATCTGGCAGTTTGGCTTAAAATACCTTACAGCTGTAAGACACATTGATCATTCTGCCCGGAGGACTCCTAGCCTTTCCCGCTGAGAAGTTAATTTTGATTTTTCTGAAACCTGTGTTCTCACCCCTCTCTGGGACTGGGGATAAGAAGAATGGGGGCACATTGACAGAAAAAGTCACCCATGAGGAGTCTCTGACCTTCCTGGAGGCTGATTCAGGCAGCTGCCTGCCTTCCCATCTTCCTTGCAAGGTTTCCCAACTGCCCTGCGGAAGGCAGGGAGGCTCCTGCAGTTGGGAAATCTTGAACAGCCAGTTGACCACTCGTGATCTATTAGTTCATCTGAGTCCAGTGACTTTTGCTCTCTTGTGATTCATTCCTTCTACTCTGAATAAAGTCCTTTGGCATAATTTTATAGTGCTTCGTTAATCAGTAATATCTGCTCAACAAAACAAACAAACCTTGCTAAAAGTCTTTCCAAGAGGAAATGAAGACGCTGAAAAGTGCGATTTCACTCTGACATCTGAGGCAGCACAAATGCTTGAACTCAGGAAGGAGTTTGAGGTTGCTGTGATCTAGGCTGACACCATGGCACTGTCGCCTAGATCAAGTGAGTAAGGTTCTGTCTTAAAAAAAGAAGTAGGTTTTAGAGTCTTTTCTATGAATTTGATTGCAGATGACTTTAGAGAAGAATAAAAACCGTAGATTACAAAAACTTAGAATAGTTATTGTTAAAAATCTGATGAAAATTTATTATAACTAAACAATTAACCAGGAAGTTTCATTACTTCTTCTTTTTCTTTCTTTCTTTTTTTTTTTTTTTGTAGAGACAGAGTCTCACTTTATCACAGCTCACAGCAACCTCCAACTCCTGGGCTTAGGCGATTCTCTTGCCTCAGCCTCCCAAGTAGCTGGGACTACAGGCGCCCGTCATGACACCCGGCTATTTTTTGTTATTTTGCAGTTCAGCTAGGGCTGGGTTTGAACCCGCCATCCTCGGTATATGGGGCCAGCGCCCTACTCACTGAGCCACAGGTGCCGCCCCGTTACTTCTTTTGCATGCAGTATTTGCAGATAACAACTAGAATCATGACTGACAGTGTCACACCAGGACAACTAGAATTTACTTAATGTTGCTAATTTGCATTAACAACACATCCATATAAGTATAGTTTAAAGAAGATTTAGCAAGACTTACTGGAGATGATACCTGTTTTTCTTTTTTTTTTGAGACAGAGTCTCACTTTGTTGTCTTGGGTTGAGTGCAGTGGCATCACAGCTCACAGCAACCTCAAACTCTTGGGCTCAAACAATTCTGTTGCCTTAGCCTTCCAAGTAATTGGGACTACAGGCAACCACCATAATGCCCAGCTATTATTAGAGACAGAGTCTCGATCTTGCTCAGGCTGGTCTGAAACTCGTGAGCTCAGGCAATCTACCTGCTTCAGCTTCCCAGGGTGCGAGGATTATGGGAGTGAGCCACTGTGCCCAGTCTGATGATTCTTTTTTTTTATGTGATTAAAAAATGAATAAAGACAGCATAGATCATAAGAATTTATCATAATAAAACACACACTCTTTGTTTCCTAAGCTGATTAGTTAAGAGATAAAGACCTGACTGCTTCTTATGAGAAGCCCATTTGGAGAACCTGGGCATTGAGCCTAACGAACAGGTACTTGAATTTAATTAGGACCTGGCAGAGTTACGTATCAAATGATATGAGTAGACATCGAATTATAAAAGAATAATGTAAACTAGAAAACTAGTACCTTCTTCTCCTCTCTCCCTCCCTCCCTTCCTTCTTTCCTTGGCAAAAATCTCACTCTGTTGCCCAGGCTAGAGTGCTATGCCATCAGCTTAGCTCATAGCAACCTCATACTCCTGAGTTCAAGAGATCCTCCTGGCTTGGTGCCCGTAGCTCAGTGGTTAGGATGCCGGCCACATACACCGGGGCTGGCTGGAAGGTTCAAATCCAGCCCGGGTCTGCTAAACAACGACAACTACAATAAAAAAAAAAAAAAAAGCCAGATGTTGAGGCAGGTGCCTATAGTCCCAGCTACTTTGGAGGCTGAGGCAAGAGAATCACTTGAGCCTAAGAATTTGAGGTTGCTGTGAGCTGTGATGCGACAGTGGCATAGTGAGACTCTGTCTCAAAAAAAAAGAAAAAAAGATCCTTCTGCCTCAGTCTCCTGAGTAGCTGGAACTACAGACACCTGCCAAGATACCTGGCTAATTTTTCTATTTTCAGTAGAACAGGGTCTTGCTCGGGCTGGTCTCGAACTTCTGAATTCAAAGGATCCTCCCACTTTGTCCTCCCAGAGTACTAGATTACAGATGTGAGCCATCACACCTGGCTAGAAAACTAGTACATTGAGCAGAGAAACGTATAAAACCTTTATAAAAAGTAAAATCCCATGTAGAACGGCATGATTATATGGAATTTAGAAATTAAGAAAAGCCAAGAGTCCAGAAAAAAGTTATACTGGAGGAAACACATTGTTTTCCTAGGTCTTGAAGACAAACATTCTCAGTACTAGGTTATAACAGTGGAGTCAAAAGTAGGGGGAAAAAAGCTATGGGAAGTGAAGAAAAGGTGAGAGAGAATCAACCCTTCAGTTAAACAAAGTGATGATCCTTTCCAAGGAGAGGAGGAGGAAGAGCAGAAGGCATTGAGTCATGACCTGAAAATCGCAGCCAGGGAGGGGCAGTGAAAGGTCAAAGTTTTGTGAAATTAATCCTCAAAGATGTAAGAGGAAATTCTACCTCAAGAAGTGAAATTATCACTTTAACTGGAGAAGATAGCATTTCAAACTTGAAATTAGGTATAAATTGTGAAATAGGGGAAAAAAGGTACGTTGAGAGGTGGTTGAAAATGTAAAGATTTTGATTTTAGAACTGAAATCAAAATCTCTTGTAATTATTTTTTTGAGAGTAATTTTGGTAATCTCAACATAGAGGACCAAACTGCCATCCTGCTGACAGTAATAGACAAGTTTTAGAAAATCTTACAAACAACTTCTTTTCTATCTCAGCCAACCTGATCACACACAAAATTCTCTTTGGAAGACTTGTCCTTCATAAGCCCTCCCTGACTTGCGTAGACCTTTCATCATGCTCTCAATGCCCCAGTCTTTGTCCTACATGGCCAACCACAGACATGTCCAACACTGACACCAATTTTTCTCATTTTATTGATGAATATGTTAATGATAACAAGGTATAAATTAAAAAATAGTAAAATCTTGCTTTAATCATCATGACAAGAGAAACCATAATTATCTACAAAATCACAACTTTTCCTTTTTATTTATTTATTTATTGAGACAAAGTTTCACTATGTTGCCATATGTGCCGTGGTGTCACAGCTCACAGCAACCTCAAACTCTTGGGCTCAAGTGATTCTTTTGCCTCAGCCTCCCAAGTAGCCGGGGCTACAGGTGCCTACTACAACACCTGGCCATTTTTTTGTTGCAGTTGTTGTCGTTGTTTAGCTGGTCCTGGGCCGGGTTCGAACCTGTCAACTCTGGTGTATGTGGCTGGCGCTGTAATCACTGTGCTATGGGCACTGAGCCTCCCTCCCCCTTTTTCTGAGACAGAGTCTCGCTTTATCACCCCCTGGGTAGAGTGCTATGGCATCATCATAGCTCACAGCAATCTCAAAGTCTTATGTTTCAAGAAATCCTCCTGCCTCAGTCTCCCAAGTAGCTGGAACTATAGGTGGCTGCCACAACACCCAGCTATTTTTAGAGATGGGGTCTCACTCTGGCTCAGCCTGGTCTTGAACCTGTGAGCTCAGGCAATCCACCCTCCTCTGCCTCCCAGAGGGCTAGGATTACAGATGTGAGCCGCTGCGCCTGGCTCTACAACTTTTCTTGAGTTGAGGTAACAGGGAACAAGAGGAACTGAATTCCAAAAAGTAAAAAACCCCTCTGAGAGACAAAGATACACAAACTAATTTAACTTTGGCAGCGCATGGGAGAAAAAACACTGCCACAAGGGTGAGTAAAAGGACAGCAGAAAACTTTCTGCCGAAGAGATTCCTAAACATCAAGTGGGCTAGCATATCATTTTAGAGTAACAAGAAGTGCCAAATGTAAGAGAAGTTGGCGCTAACCCATGAGCTTTTATATATAAGCCTCTACCAGGTGCTCCTGAGAAAGATTAGAGGCAGGAGGGAACTAGAGCAAGCCCTTCTCGGCACAGGCCTGCATGTGGCCTGAGGAAGAGGTACAAGATACTCCATACTTCTTCAGACCCTCCTTGCATACAAAGAAAAAGCCTTGCCCTGCTGAGAGAGACAGCAAATATTCTCAGCCCCATGGCATCTAGGGAAAGAGTAGGAAATCCTTCTTCCTGCACTCAAGAATCAGGTGTAGATTCATGGATTCTGTAGGAAGAATAAAAAGAAAACACGTCTGTGAAGGAAGGATCTGTAGGAAACACTCTTGGTCCAGTATTTTGCACTAATAAACAAGTAGAGCTGTGCCTTTACTTGGGGTCGGGAAGAAATTTTTCTACTAGCTAAAATCTACTGCAGATTCAAGGCAGAATTTGACTGCCACAAGGAATGAGGGAGAAAGAATACCTAGAAGAACAAACTCTGAAGCCCAGTACCACCGGCTCTGCCTAAGACTGAGGCTGGACCAGGAGAATCAAGAGCTCTCCCCACCACCTTCACCATTCTACCACTGAGTAATAAATAAGAGCAACTGGAGGGAGAAGCAGAAGCCTAGAGTGAGACAGGTGAGCAAGAATTAATAAAAGCTGAGGATGAAGAAGAAATACCAAGAAAACCCTTCGGCACCCCAAGCCCCCCACAAAGAACAAAGCAATGATAATGCACCACCAGAAGAATTGGATACCTCTGGCTTCTCTGAGGGTAATGAGTAATAAAAAGAACATACATTACAATCTCTATGGATCAGATTGACTCGCCTCTTCCCCCTACATGCTAAGAGCCTAACAGAAAAAGATTGACTATTTGACTATTTCCAGGCATAAATGCTACTTAACTGAATGTCTATTATTCTGTAACAAGCAGTGCTCAGCATGTTAGTAGTGTTCAATACAAAGTTAGGAGACACCAAAAAGAAGGGGGAGAGAAAGGGCTCATTTTCAAGAGATAAATCAGTTAATAGAACCAGACTCGGTAATGACCAAAATGTTCAAACTATCACATGGGGACTTTTGAAAAAAAATTTATTGTACATATGGTTAGGCTACATTGTTTGCATTTGTTAGGTAAATTATGAGTTGAAGTTGAATCCTTAACAGGGGAGCACACAGGGACTTTCGAATAACTGTGAATAATACAATGAAGCATATTGTGGAAATGGTAGACAACATGCATGAACAGATGGGGAAAGCTCAGCAAATGAAACTACAAAAAAAGTCACATGGAAAAATTATGGTGTAAGAGATTACAAATTCTTTTGATAAATAGAGCTGAGGAAAGAATAAATGACAGATCAATGAAAATTATGCAAAAGTAAACACAAGAGAAAAAAAGAATAATAAAACAGAACAGAGTATTCAAGAGCTGTAAGAAAACACTGGACAGGCTTACGTAAGTGTAACTAGATTCCCAGAGGAGAGGAAAGAGAGAGAACAGGGAAGAATTATTTGAAGATATTACGGACAATATTTTTTCTGAAAAGAAGAAAACAAACCATAAATTCCCCAAAAGAAACATACACATACATAGAACTCTAAATCCTGAGCAACACACACACAGGTGCATCATAGTCAGAATGCTGAAAACTTCGAAGTATGATGTTGGTATTTAAACGGATTGCACTGAATATGTAGATTGCTTTGGGAAGTACAGATGTTTTAACAATGTTGATTCTTCTTAGCCATGAGCATGGTATGTTCTTCTATTTGTTAATATCTTCTACTATTTCTTTTCTTAGGGCTTCATAATTCTTTTTGTAGAGCTCCTTCACCTCTTTTGTTAGGTATATTCCCAGGTATTTCATTTTCTTTGAAGCTACCATGAAGGGAGTTGTGTCTTTGATCAGTATCTCAACTAGACTGTTATTAGCACATACAAAAGCTACTGATTCATGGACATTGGTTTTATACCCTGAGACATTACTGCATTTCTTGATCACTTCCAGGAGTATTGTGGTTGAGCCTCTGGGGTTCTCTAAAGTATGAGATTATATTGGCAAAGAGTAAGAGTTTGATCTACTCTGTCCCCATTTGGATGCTCTTTATTTCCTTCTCTTGCCTGATTGTATTGACTAGAACTTCCAGCACTATGTTGAATAGTAGTGGTGATAGACAGAAGACATCCTCATTGTTTCCAGTACCAAGTGGAAAAGCTTTCACTTTTACTCAATTCAATACGATGTTATGGGTTTGTCATAGATAGCTTCCATCAGTTTAAGAAATGTGCCACCTATGCCTCTATTTTGATGTATTCTTATTAGAAAAGGATGCTGACTTTTATCAAATGCTTTTTCTGTATCTATTGGGAGGATCGTCTGTTTTTGCTTCTATCTATGTGGTGAATTACATTTTTGTATTTGTGTATGTTAAACAAGCCTTACATCCCTGGGACAAAGCGTACTTGATTATGATGTATAAATTTTTTGATGTGTATGTATGATATTGGCACAAAAATAGAGAGAAAACAATTTTACACTGTTGGTGGGACTGCAAACTAATACAGTTTCTTTGGAAAGAAGTATGGAGAATGCTCAAAAAACTCAAATTAGATCTCCCATTTGACCCTGCAATCCCACTACCCAGAAGAAAAAAGTCATTTTATCATAAGGACATTTGCACTAGCTTGTGTATTGCAGCTCGATTTATAATTGCTAAGATGTGGAAGCAACTTAAATGCCTGTCAGCTCACAAATGGATTAACAAACTGTGGTATAGGTATAGCATGGAATACTATTCAGCCATAAAAAAGACGAAGAATTTACATCTTTTGGGCTTGGCACCTGTAGCACAGTGGTTATGGTGCTGGCCACAAACACTGAGGCTGGTGGGTTGGAGCCCGGTCCGGGCCAGCTAAACAACAATGACAACTGCAACAAAAAATAGCCAGGCATTGTGGCAGGCACCTTTAGTCCCAGCTACTTGGGAAGCTGAGGCAAGGGAATCAGTTAAGCCTAAGAGAGATGCCATGGCACTCTACTGACGGTGACATAGTGAGACTCTATCTCAAAAAAAAAAAAAAATTACATCTTTTGTATTAACCTGGATGGAGTTGAAACACATTCTTCTCGTATCATAAGAATGGAAAAGCAAATTTCCAATGTACTTAATGCTAACATGAAGTCAGTAGATTATCTAATTCAGACACAAAGGAGAAAAACTCATTTCATTTCAAGTTGAGGAGAGTGAAGGAGAAGGAAATAGGGGGAGCTTGGAGTGCTCCCACTGAAAGGACCCTATGCGGAGTATATGGCACACTTTTGGGGTGTGGTACACAACTACAAGAGGGACTCTACGTAACAAATTCGATTATTGTGATCTGGTTATTTGTACTCCCACATTAACCTAAAATATATATTTTTTAAAGACACACAAAAAATGCTAGAAACTAAAAGTAAAGAGAGAATCTTTAAGGAAATGAAAGGGAAAAAATGCACTGTTTAGAGAAGAACAAAGAAAATTACAGGAGATTGGCCATCACCCCGAAACCGTGTAAGTTAGGGCACAATAGAACATCTTTAAAGTGTTGAAAGATTAACACTGTCCATCCAGGAAAATGAGTTTCCAAAATGATAATGAAGTATGAGGCCCCTTTTACAATTTGTCTAGCAGTTTTATGATTTAGTGTTTAAAAAGCACATATGGGGTGGGGGAAGGGGAGAGCAGAGAGAGGAAGAATAAGGGAGGGGTGGGGAGAGGAATAGCGAGGGGAGTGGGGTCTTGGGGTGTGCCACACCTTTGGGGAGCAAAACATTATTGTAAGAGGGACTTTACCTAACAAATGCAATCAGTGTAACCTGGTTTCTTGTACCCTCAATGAATTCCCAACAATAAAAAAAAAAAAATTAGGCTGCAGACGACTTTGGCTCTCGAAAACAAGACATTCCTCTACAGAACCCCAACAGCAGTGTGACATCTAAGCAAATCATTACTGCAGTAATATGTGGGCTGATACTTCAAAAGTCCAAGATCATACTGTTCCCCCAGAATGTCTATTTTTGCTGACCTGAATTAATTTCTACATTGGGGGTTCTGAAGTGATTTTCCTATTCTGTCAGTCATTCTACATTGATAAGTGGATGAAGTCTGTTTTTATTTATTTATTTTTATTTTTATTTTTTTGAGGCAGAGGCTAAAGCTGTCACCCTGGGTAGAGTGCTGTGGCATCACAGCTCACAGCAACCTCCAATTCCTGCCTTTGCCCCCCAAGTAGCTGGGACTACAGGTGCCCGCCACAACGCCCAGCCAGTTTTTGGTTGCAGCCGTCACTGTTGTTGGGCGGGCCCGGGCTGGATTCGAACCTGCCAGCTCAGGGGTACATGGCTAGCGCCTTACCCCGTTGAGCCACAGGCGCCGAGCCGAAGTGTGCTTTTTAAACACTAAATAAAGTGACAAAGTTTTAAACTAACTGATAAAAAATTAATCACCAGATTAGTTTAATTGGTTTGTCCAAGTTCAAAGGCGGCATCCACTAGTACCTGGAATGCCTCAGGACTTCATTTCCAACTCCCCCACACTCTGAGCCACTCATAAGCCAATCGCTTTAATACACAAACACATTAATTTCAGTTACTCCCTTTAGGGAGGCCCTTCCTCGTTCCCCCCGGGTGAAGACAAGTACTGTCACATGTGTCCAAGCTGTGCTCTATGCAAACCTCCATCACAGCATCTCTGACGCTTGATTGTACATAATTTTTATTGTGTTTATTTCCTTTCATTGGTAAGTTCAGAAGGACAGGGACCTGGTCTAATTGGTCTTCTTAGCTATAGCATCTAGGACGTTGTTCAGTACACACTGAATTGACACTGAATTCACACACATAATGTACATTATCTAATAAAACCTCTGAGAGGTTAAGTTAGGCACTGGCCACTTATTGTTTTATATAAAGAGCAATTCAGAGAGGCTGATTGACTTGCTTTCGGAAGACTGGTTTCACGTCTCTACCACACTGCCACCTGAGACTCTGTTCCAATGATGTTCATCCAGTGGCCAAAGGATTTCAAGGAAAAGGAAAACATCTCAAATCCTTGCTCATTTTCTCCAGACCTTTCTATTTTGAATATTCTTTCAATTTTCTTTATTATGAATGCCATTATAAATTAATGGTAACAGAGCAAGGAAAGACTAACTAATTTGCCCCCACCGCACTCCTAGCGACCAAAGGGGCCAAGATTTATCTGGCCAATTCAGGGCATGGGCTTTAACTTTTTCAGGATAGAGCCTTCATCATTGCCTTACTACAAAACAAGTATCAGGCCTGGAAAAGACCTTAGAGAGGAATGGCCAGGCTCCTCTCCTCATTTATGGTAGGAAAACAATTTTAAAGAGATAGAAAGTGACTTCCCAAGTAATAGCTTTCACCTAGAAAAACCAGGCTTTTGAATCCAGATGACCTGACTCCACAGGTAGAGATAACAACAGTGGATCCATTATCTCTTTAAATTGCTTCTGTTTCTTCCATTTAAGTCCAAGTTCACCTTCCTTCTTACACAGTGGACTCTACAGAGGAAGGGGAATCAGCAGTTGTGCCATGAGTTAGAACAGCTAATATATAACTGAGCACTTACTGGGTGTGGGGAATTGTTCTGAGTGTTTTTTTGTTTTTTTTTTTGAGACAGAGCCTCAAGCTGTCACCCTGGATAGAGTGCTGTGGCACCACAGCTCACAGCAACCTTCAATTCCTGGGCTCAAGCAAGTCTCTTGCCTCCGCCTCCCAAGTAGCTGGCACTACAGGCACCTGCCACAACGCCTGGCCATTTTTGGTTGCAGCTGTCATTGTTGTTTGTTGGGCCTGGGCTGGATTCGAACCCGCCAGCTCAGGTGTACATGGCTGGCGCCTTAGCCCGTTGAGCCACAGGCGCCGAGCCTGTTCTGAGTGTTTTAAACATTACTGCGTTTTGTCCTTGATTTCATTTTATAAAGTAGGGGTTGCTCAAAGTGGGGCAAAAGCATTCTCATTTCATCTTCGCAACTAACATCTTTGCGAAATCATTGACATTTAATCTCAGAAGTATAACTTGGTCATGAAAATGTACACAGAATAAGCAACTTAGTAGAGAGCAACTCACAACTTGTGACATTCTGGAAAAAGAAAAGAATTCTGGACATTTTTCTTGGTTGCCTGAGTTTTGGGGGAGAGAGGATGGATGAATGGGTGGAGCACAGGATGTGTGCACAGCGATGAAACCGTGGTGTGATACTATAACGGTGGATACAAGTCATTACACATTTGTCAAAACCCATAGAATGTATCGAGGAAAGATACCCCGGAAAAGTAAAGTCTAAAAAAATGGCCTCCCACAGAGCCCAAGGACACTCCTGCAAGGTCCTCCCCATGGTAACCCTGCCCTTAGGAACTCGTCCAACTTAGCTTCCTGGGGCCTTGAAGCTAACGTTTGCTGCTTGTTTTCACTTCTGTAGCCCCTGCACAGGGGATTGGACACCTACAATGAGAGGCAATATGGTAATTCCTTCCTCTGTCTACCTGTGAGTCTAATAAAAGGACAGGGACAGAGCTGATCGGGAGCTCAGCAGTTTGGGTTCTAGTCTGACAGATTCTGCCAGCTGAAATTCTTCTTCCTCCTCCTCCTCCTCCTCCTTCTTCTTCTTTTGAGACAGAGCCTTAAGCTGTCACCCTGGATAGAGTGCCGTGGCATCACAGCTCACAGTAACCGCCAATTCCCGGGCTCCAGCGAGTCTCCTGCCTCCGCCTCCCAAGTAGCTGGGACCACAGGCGCCCGCCACAACACCCAGCCATTTTTTGGTTGCAGCTGTCATTGTTGTTTGGCGGGCCCGGGCTGGATTTGAACCCGCCAGCTCAGGTGTACATGGCTGGCTCCTTAGCCGCTGGAGGCAGAGGTGCTGAGCCTTCTTTTTTTTTTAATTTTCTTTTTTTTTTCCTTTCTTCTTTTAGCGATTCTCTTCCTTTTGCCTCCCAAGTAGCTGGGATTACAAACGCCCGCCACCTGCCGGCATTTATTTATTTTTTTTTTTGGTAGAGACGGGGTCTTACACTCTGACTCACTCCAACTCATGCTGGTCTTGAACCTCCGAGCTCAGGAAATCCACCCTCCTCTGCCTCCCACAGCACTGGGACTACAGGGGTGAGCCACTACGCCAGGCCGACCCCTTCCTCTTCTATCGCCGGTATTCGGGTGACTTTTTCTCTTCTGGGCCTAGATTCCTGCAACAGTGCAGCACCAAGAGTGAACCTTAATGTAAACCATGGACTTTAGTGAATAGGATATTAATACTGGCTCCTCCATTGTAACAAACATATCACACTGATGCAAGATATACAGAGTGGAAAAGAAAGAGTGAGAACAGACAGGGGAACTCTATGTGCTTTTCACTCATTTTTGGGGGCTCAAAAACTAAGCCTATTGGCTCAGCGCCTGTGGCTCAGCGGTCTCAGGCGTCAGCCACGTACACCTGAGCTGGTGGGTTCGAATCCAGCCTGGGCCTGCCAATCAACAATGATGGCTGTGACCAAAAAATTGCCGGGTGGTCCCAGCTACTTGGGAGGCGGAGGCAGGAGACTCGCTTGAGCCCAGGAATTGGAGGTTGCTGTGAGCTGTAATGTCATAGCACTCTATCCAGGGGTGAGGCTCTGTCTCAAAAAAAAAAAATTAAGCCTATTAATTAATAAATATAGATATAGATATCTGCATAAGAACAGGGATGTATGGCAAGGAAGAAACAGTATTTGCAACATCTCAATATATTACATGGTGAAATGTCCGTTTTTTTTTGGAGGTAAGGTCTCACTCTGTCACCCATGCTAGAGCACAGTGGGATTATCATAGATCACCGGGCCTTGAATTCCTAGGCTCCTGCCTCAGCCTCCTGAGTAGCCAGGACAGCAGGCATGTTCCTCCATACCTGGCTAAGTTTTTCTACTTTTAGTAGAGATGGAGTTTTGCTCTTGTTCAGGCAGGGTGAAATGGTCTTAAAACTGGTTTTACTAACCTTCTCAGTTTCTACTTTTCAGCTTATTTCTAGTGAACTATACTACTTCAACAGAATTGACAACAGTAGAGACCATATCCCACAGCCAAAATGAGAAGAATTTTTCTTGCGAGAAGCAGAAGGGTTGCATTGCTAACCTGCAGCTCTGCGGTCTGAGGGGAGTGGCTTCAAGTACTTCTGAATTAAATGAGGAAAATTCCGGGCAACAGGAAAACCCAAGTCATTTTGCCCTCATAAAAATTGAATCAGGATGGGCGGCACCTGTGGCTCAGTGAGTAGGGAGTCGGCCCCATATACCAAGGGTGGTGGGTTCAAACCGGCCCCGGCCAAACTGCAACAAAAAAATAGCTGGCGTTGTGGTGGGCGCCTGTAGTCCCAGCTACTTTGGAGATTGAGGCAAGAGAATGGCCTAAGCCCAGGAGTTGGAGGTTGCTGTGAGCTGTGACACCACTGCATCCTACCAAGGGCAACAGAGTGAGACTGTCTCTAAAAAAAAAAAAAGAAAGAAAGAAAATTGAAATAGGAAAATGTTCATGTGGATTTTGGATTAGGTGTACTTGCTCTTCTCCAAAGTTTCTTTTGCTGATAGCAAGTTCTAGCAGCAGAGATTGTAGAAGATACACTTCAAGGGCAGTCATAAAATCTATGTTGGCCTGGAGCCCAAGGCAGGAGTTATCAGGGACAGAGTCATTACTGAGGGCCCTGAGTGACCTCTGTGCTCCACAGAGCATGGAGAAAAGCATCTCCCGTATCAGCTGCTGTGATAGGCAAACGCACACAACAGGAAGCTATGACATAGTTATGCCATTAGCTTATTTCATTTTTTTTCCTTTCAAAGTCCAGGTGAATCATTACAGAAACATCTCCATGAACCGTCCAAATCACTGCTTTGTCCTTAGTTTTATTTTAATCTGAAAAAAAAAAAACAACTAATGCTTAAAAATTGCAAATTCTTTTAAAAAATAAAACTATATTTTTTTGTGTGTGTGTGAAACTAAATTTTCACCTTTTCAGGAAATGGATTGATCAGGATCCTTAACTTTACAGATAACTTGTTTTGCCTCAACTGTTCATATATATTTTTATAAAATAAGTGAATAGTAAATATTCTTCAAATAAATGAAATTGTATATTAAATAAAGTGTCACAGTGCTTCAGTCTTCACTCTGAGATCAGACTGTATTGTACTCACATGGCTGTAAGTCTGGAAAATGTGAGAAATTTGGCTGGGGTTGCCCTTTGAAAAGCCACATTTCAACCCATCCCAGTCTCCATTCCTCACCCCTTTATATTCCTAGGAAGATACAAAATATCTCTAGAATATAATCCTTAAGAATGGAATTACTGGATCATAGGACGTGCAAGGTCTCAAATGTACTAAGCAAACAAAGGCAAATTATTTCTAATTTTATTTCTCCTAGTTCGTATAGTTTGCTTTATGATATTCTTTGGGGTGCTTTTTAAAAATAGGTCTTTATATTTTTATATTTATTATCATATTTCTTTTATATTTATTAACTTTTTGTATATCTTATGAAATCTTTTTTTTTTTTTTTTTTGGCAGTCTTTGGCCACCTCCGGCATATGGGGCTGGCACCCTACTCTTTTGAGCAGGTGCCACCCTATCTTATGATATCTTTACCTGCTCAAAATATTTTCTTCTAGAAGTTTTATAGTTTTAATTTTTAATTTAGGTCTCTGACCAAATCAAGTTAAATTTTCTTTTGATATGGTAAAAGACATATTATGAGTCAAGACCCATAATAGTGCCTTCTATCCAGTTATTTCCTCATTGCTTGTTTTAAAAAAAAGAAAAAAGAAAGAAAAGTCCTTTTTCATAAAGTACCTAGCTCTCTTTGTTAAAAATTGTCTATATATATGTGGATTTATCTCTAGTCTCTTTATTCTTTTTCATTGCTCTATGTACCTAATTTTTTTTAAATGTACCTATTCTTATATGATTACCACACTTTTTTTATTGCTATAGCCTTATAATAATTGTTGAAATAGGTAGTTTAATTTCCTCAAATTTATTGTTGTCTTTTGAAATTCTTTTGGCTCTTCTAGATTTTTATGCTTTTATATTAAATTTTAAACTAGTTTATACATTTCTACAAAAATAGTCTATTAGGATTTTGATTCAAATTGAGTTGAATCTCAAGACCAATACGGCAGAATTGATACCCTAAAACTACTGAGTCTTGTAATCTATGAGCATGACATATCTCTCCATTTATTTGGGGATTTAGTAATTTCTCTCAGCAAAGTTTCATAGTTTTCAGTGTGTGTCTTGCACATATTTTGATACATTGATGTCTAAGTATTAATGCACATGTGTGATAAAAATGATATTTTTATTCCATTTTTTAATTTGTATTGCTGATATGTGAATATCAGCTTTTCATTTATCTGCTTCATTTCCTGCAACCAGTTAGATTAACTTATTAGTGGTCTTCCTAACCTGTTGATCTGACCAGTTCTTCCTGGCACTGCCCTTTCAACTGTCAGCTCTGCTCTGTGACATATTTTCTTTTTGGTAAATGAACCAAAAAACCCTGTGTTTATAGCTGAGTAGCTTTCTCAACTGAATTTCTGCTTCCTGCACTTAACATGGACCAAGCACTTCTTTTTAACTTGTAGTGTCTCTCTTCCTTTGTATAATCCAAATTGATGGTGTTTTCTCCAACACAAGTCTTCCAAAGCCCCTCTGTATAGCCTCTTAACTCTGTATCACAGTCACAACCAGTGTCCTAAAAGAGTAAAAGTAAAATATCAATCTATAAAAAAAACCAAAAAACAATCTATAGACTTCCTTCCAATATGAGTCCATCTCCTCCACCCTCTTCTGTGCTATTATTGTCTTCTATATCATAATTTTTTTGAGTAATTTTATGTCTTTTAAAAAAGTCAAGAGGAGGGAAATGATCTCTATGGTCTTTTATATTAACCAACACATTCACTGTTTCTTTTTTTGAGATGGAGCCTCAAGCTGTCGACCTGGGTAGATGCCATGACATCACAGCTCACAGCAACCTCCAATTCCTGGGCTCAAGCGATTCTCCTGCCTCTGCCTCCCAAGTAGCTGGGACTATAGGCGCCCGCCACAACGCCCAGCTATTTTTTGGTTGCAGCCATCATTGTTGTTTGGTGGGCCCGCGCTGGATTCGAACCTGTCAGCTCAGGTGCATGTGGCTGGCACCTTGAGCCACAGGTGCTGAGCCACATTCACTGCTTCTGATGTTCACTTCTGCCTGTGGATTTTACTTAAATGGCTCATCTTCTTTATTCCAATGTAGCTCCAATCTGCCCCCATCCACATTTTGTGTTATTATTGTTATACAGGGTGGACATAAAGTTCGTGTGTGATTTAAAATAGTTTAACATAGTAAATTGCACACGAACTTTATCTCCACCCTGTATATTAGATTTTTATGTGTTATTACCCTAGCAAAACATTTAGATAATTATTGTTTTACAAAATTATCTTTTGAATCAGTGAGAAGAAAATATAAATTAATGTATATATTTATATTACCTTTAATGTTTACTTACATAATTACTAGTGTTTATTTATATGGATTTGAGCTACGATCTGGTTTTGTTTTCTTTTAGCTTTAAGGACTTACTTAGTCTATCTTGTAAAGCAGTTCTGAGCCGCAAATTTGCTCAGTCTTTGTTTATCTGGGAATGTCTTTATTTCACCTTTACTTTTTTTTTTTGAGGCAGATTCTCACTTTGTTGACCCTGATAGAGTGTGGTGGCATCATAGCTCACAGCAACCTCAGTCTCTTGGGCTCAAGTGATTCTCTTGCCTCAGCCTCCTGAGTAGCTGGAACTACGGTGCCTGTCACAACTCCCAGCTATTTTTTAAAGATGGGGTCTTGCTCTAGCTCAGACTGGTCTTGAACTCCTGAGCACAAGTGACCTGCCTGCCTTGGCCTCCCAGAGTGCTGGGATTACAGGCATGAGCCACCACACCGGGCCTTCACCTTCACTTTTGTTTTTATTTATTTATTTATTTATTTATTTTGGAGACAGAGTCGCCCTTGGTAGAGAGCTGTGGTGCCACAGCTCACAACAAGCAACCTCAACTCCTGGGCTTAAGCAATTGTCCTAGCCTCCCAAGTAACTGGGAACACAGGCACCCGCCACAATGCCCGGGTATTTTTTGTCGTTGATGCAGTTGTCATTGTTGTTTAGCTGGCCTGGGCCAGGTTCGAACCTGTCAGCCTTGGTGTATGTGACTGGCACCATAAACACTGTGCTACAGGCGCTGAGCCCTCACCTTCCCTTTTGAACCATGTTTTTGTTGGTTAAGATTTGGACTAGAGCAAGGAAAGGGAGAAACTCACCCAGGGCACCAAATTTAAGGGAAATAAAAAATCTCAGTAATTAAGATAAATAATATCTTTTTTAAAAAATAATTTTATTAAATCATAATTATGTACATTGGTGCAATCATAGGGCACAATGTGCTTCATATACAATCAGAAATATTTTTATCATACTGTTAGAGATAGCCTTCATGGCATTTTCTTGATCACTATATAAAGACATTGATACTCTACATTTAATAAGTTTCACCAGTACCCTGCTAAGATGCACCGTAGGTGTGATTGCCCTCCCTAATTGCCCTCCCTCCATCCATCCTCCCTTCACCTCCCTTTCCCTTTTCCCTGTATTCTTGTGCTATAATTGGGTTTTAGCCTTCATATGAAAGCTATAAATTAGATTCATATTAGGGCTGAGTACATTGGATACTTTTTCTTCCATTCTTGAAATACTTTGCTAAGAAGAATATGTTCCAGCTCCATCCATGTAAACACAAAAGAGGTAAAGTCTCCATCTTTCTTTAAGGCTGCATAGTATTCCATGGTA
>CAUYON010038302.1:0-14197 GCA_963573935.1 Arctocebus calabarensis
ACTTTTTTTTTTTTTGAAACATTCTCACTTTGTCACCTCCAGTGGAGTGTCATAGCTCATAGCAATGTCAAACTCTTGGCCTCAAGCGATTCTCTTGCCTCAGCCTCCAAAGTAGCTGGGACTACAGGTGCCTGCCACAAAGCCCAGCTATTTTTTATAGAAACAACATTTCGCTCTTGCTCAGGCAGGTCTTGAACTCAGTGAGTGGGCCTCCCAGAGTGCTGGGATTACAGGCATGAGCCCTCTGCTGGCCCAGAACTCTCTCTCTTTTTTTTTAAATCAACATAATTTAAGTGCACCATGGAAGTTTAACTGTAGGTTCAAGTGTGCCATAAGATAAGAAAGGTTGAAAATACTGGTCTAGGGTGGCACCTGTGGCTCAGTGAGTAGGGCGGCCCCATATATCGAGGGTGGCAGTTCCAAACCCAGCCCCAGCCAAAAACTACAAAAAAAAAAAAAAAGACAAGAAAATACTGGTCTAAGGCCTTCAGAAACAGTTCAAAATCTAGGGAATTGTTGAGAACTCTAGACCAGGTATCAGCAAACCTTTTCTGAAAAGGGCTAGAGAATAAATATTTTAGGTTTCACAGGCTACTTACAGTTTCTGTTGTAAATACTCAACTCTGCCTTAGTAATGTAAAAGTAGACATTAATGAGTGGGTGTGATTGTTTACCAATAAAACTTTATGGACACTGACATTTGAATTTCGTGTCATAGTTCCATGTCTATAACCATTATTAATCTTTGGACTTTTTTTTTAAACCACTTAGAAATGTAAAGACCATTCTTGGCTCTCAATCTGTACAATACAAGCAGCAGGCAGAATTTGGCCTTCAGGGCAGTTTTCTCCTGGGTTTTACCCTAATTCCTATACTTTTTTTTTTTTTTTTGAGACAGAGCCTCAAGCTGTCACCCTGGATAGAGTGCTGTAGCATCACAGCTCACAGCAACCTCCAATTCCTGGGCTCAAGCGAGTCTCTTGCCTCCGCCTCCCATGTAGCTGGGACTACAGGCACCCGCCATGATGCCTGGCCGTTTTTTGGTTGCAGCCGTCATTGTTTTGTTTGGCGGGCCAAGGCTGGATTCGAACCCGCCAACTCAGGTGTACGTGGCTGGCGCCTTAGCCCGCTGAGCCACAGGCGCTGAGCCCCTATACTTCTTTTTGTTGCCCTCTTTTGTTCCTTCTTTGCTTAGACAGTAAGTCCCTTAGCCACTCTGGACTTCAGTTCTTTACCTGTAACTCTGGACTAACTGAAGATGAGTGTTCTTCAAAACCAGCTCTTAAAAAAAAATAAAAATAAACATAAATAAAAAAATAAATAACGGCTCTTCAGAGAGGGAGGGGTGGAGGAAGAGGCAGGAGAGAACTGCTGGTTTTGTTGTTATTTTTGTTTGTTTGTTTAGGCTTCCAAGTAAAATCCCATTTAAACAAAATGTTCCCTTGCTACAGTAAGTTTGAAAGAATGCTATTTGTTTTTAATTTTTTTATTTCAAGTTAATATGAGGGTACGAATTGTTAGATTACATTGTTCTCACTTCCAAGGTGAAGTTTCGGTTGTAAAAGAGCCGCTCATGCAGGGCACACCTTAGCGCTGTGCCAGTTAGGTGAGAGCCTGCCAAATGCCCTCCCTCCTTCCTCCAATAGTCCTCCCCAATCCTTCCTCCTCCTACCCCTTTACTAGACTATATTTGTGTTTTATTGTTCATATGAGCCTGTAATGGTTTATATATTGGTTCATATTAGTATTGAGTACATTGGATATTTATTTTTCCGTCCTTGAGATACTTTACGAGAAGAATGTGTTGCACTTCCATCCAGGTAAACATAAAAGATGTAAAGTCTCCATCTTTTCTGTTTGTTTGTTTTTGCAGTTTTTCGGGGCTGGGTTCGAACCCACCACCTCTGGCATATGGGGCCAGCGCCCTACTCCTTTGAGCCACAGGCGCCGCCAAGTCTCCGTCTTTTTTACTGGCCCAATTGCATGGTATACATTACCACACTGTGTAGAAAAATACTATCTGATCCAGGGGTTCCAACATTCCCCGCCCCCATCAGTAACCTTTCCATGGGTGGAGGCGAAACAGAGGAAGTACTAACGAGTTTCTTTCCTCCTTGAGCGCCCCCTCCGTCACTGCATTTGTTTGTGTCTGGGGTCCTTTCTAATGGGCACCAGTTCCGTTCACCTCCTCGTTCAGATACATCTGTCGAGCGCCGTCTGCGCAGAGTCCGGGGCTGGCGTGCGCAGAGAACCGCGCAGAGCCGCCCCTCCCGCGGACACGTGTGATCTGCGCGGGGCGGAAAGCCGAGCGAGAGGGAGGCAGCGAGGGAGGGACAGCTGGGGACAGACCCCGCTCTGGGTTCCCAGAATTGTCCCACGGTTCCTCCAAAGCTCCCGCTATCTAGCTTCCCTGACTTCCTTCCGGAGTTGTCTCGGAAAACATCCTTCAGTTTCCCGGGCTAGCCCCTCCGCCTGGGCATCCTTTCCCTTCCCGGCACACAGGGGAGGGGGAAGGAGCTGGAAGTCACGCTCTTGTCCGTGGCGCCCGCCCAGCCCCAGCTGCCGCGCGAAGCTCCTCTTTTGTTAAGGTCGGCCACTGGGAAGCCTGGCGACCCTCGCGGGCAGCGTTCTGGCCTCCGGTCCAGTTTTCCGATCCCCGTAGGGAACTGGTATCAAGGCTGACCCCGATCTGTTTCAGTGAACTTTTCTGGAGAGAAAGGTTGCTGCCAGCGATTGTAGGGAACGCACACAAACACATTTCTCTTTGGGACTTCAGCCTAAAATAACCAGCCGACCTGATTTTCATTGTTTTGGAGAGGAGCGTCGTGGATGGGGGATGGATGATCTAATCTCACCCTCTGTTTTCACAGTGACAACCGTTTTCTTTTCTAGGGCCACTCCTTTCCTTCTTCCTTATTTCTCTTCCTGCCTCTTCCTTACTCCTCACTCAAGAAAAGTCCTTAGGAGATTGAATTTTGACTTTTTTTTTTGAGACAGAATCTGACTGTGTGGCCTTTGGTAGAGTGCTGTAGCATCACAGCTCACAACAACCTCGAAATCCTGGGCTCAGGCGATTCTCTTGCCTCAGCCTCCCAAGTAGCTGGGACTACAGGCACCTGCCACAACGCCCAGCTACTTTTTGTTGCAGTTGTTGTTGTTTAGCTGGTCGGGGATGGATTCAAACCCACCAGCTTCAGTATATGTGGCGGACGCCCTACCCAGTGAGCTACAGGCGCCAAGTCAAATTTTCACTTCTTAACTGAGGAATTTCTCAGCTATCTCCTGAACTAGTTCTTTCCTCTGTCAGCTTCTCCACCTGCTGCTGGAATCTGTTCATCTTTCTCAGGCTGAATGACCCCTTCCTCACCCGCTCCGTAGTCTAACCTGACTCTTATCTCTTGTTCTTTCCACCACACCCGATATAAAAGACATTTTAGCCCATGACTGCCTTTTCTCTGACAGTATCCTACACACACACACACACACACACACATTCTTCCAGGGTGGGCCCCAGGCAGCTATGTTTGAGCATGTGACCTTGCCCTATTGTTAATTGGGCCAGAGTGTACATAACTCACAACTGGATCAAGCATATATTCTTTTTTCTGGACTTTGGAATTGGGCTTGAGGTGCAAGCTGCAGTCTAAGCTGGTCTCTTGCATGCAGGAAATGCAGATAGACAGGGCTTTGCCATGTGAATGTTGAAGTGGAAACTGTTCTATAGCAAGAGAGTGTAGAGGGATGTAGATTCTCATGCAGTTGCTCTCTCTTTGCGCTTCATCTCGACTTTTCTCTGATAATCTGCTTAATTAGTCTAAGGTAATTATGGAAATCCAATTCCCCTTTGCCCAGCACTCAATTTTTCAACCTCTTTTATAGTTAGTATAGATAAATGACACAGTTCTAGCCAATGAGACATAAGAAGAATGAGGCTTGTTGCCTCATGGTCTCAAAATAGCTGCCATGACTCCAGATATCATGTCCTCATATCATTGCATCAAGTAAGTAGAAATGGAGTAGCAGGGAAGGGGCTCAGTGTTTGACAATAAAGAAAAATCCCTCTTTCTTAGCGGCCCCTGCTAGAGAAAAAACTCATGATTATCTTAGACCAGTTATGATTTGAGCTGGCGGGACAACTGCTTTTCTGAGATAAAGCGATTTCCTCCCATTCCCTGAATAAAACCTGCAGGGAAAAAAAGGGAAAGGGGGAGGGGGAAGGGAGGAGGAGGAAGTGAGGGAAACTGGTGATACAAACAAAAAAAATATCTGCCACATGGTCCCAAAACTTCCTGTTCCGTTCAAGCTAATTTAATTGTATTTTATTGCAACCAAAAGAATCTTAACTAAGACATCTGATAAAGGGAAATGCCTCTTTCCCCGTTTCTCAGGTTCACACAGTCATTCTTGGTCTCTGCCCACTCCTGGCTTCTCCCCAGAGAGGTGGAGTGGGGTACGTTGTTGGTGAAGGACATGTTTCTCCCCTGGGCGGGAGTAATATTTCAGTGGCTTGGGGGATCTGGTCTCTTTCTTTCTCTTTCTCTACCAGGACCAGTGAGAGAGCAGCATGTGTACATGTTGGGACTCAAACTTTCCTTTAGGTAGGCTGCCCCGAGGTCTAGCCTAGAGGTAGAAATTGGCTCTCACTCTCAAGCCATATTCTCCCAGATCACCTGTCGCAATAAAGGTGACATTTTATCAGGCCCAATTTTGTCAGCTACATAATTCGTGGAACCCAGCACAAAATAGAAGTTACTAAAAATTTTAAGATCGAATCAGCAGCTTACAAATTAAACCAAGTGAAGGGCACTATGCAACACAGGCCCCATGCCCCTGAATTCACCCACGCACTTTAGTTCTGCATCTGCTGACCCTTTTGTCTTCTCTCGATTGGCTCAGAACTTCGGAGATGAAGAGGAAGGAATTATGTACTGAGTCCTTTTGGACCCCAACAACATCTAACATGAATTTTCAGAACATGTCCCTTTTGGTCCTTTCCCAGTTCTCCCAGCGCCCTCATGCACAGGCATACCTAGACTTTTTCATGTCAAAATAGTTTAGATTCACACCTATATTTTGAGCTTCATAATCAAAATTTTAGAAATGAACATGTAGAACACAGGTCTTGAAGTATACAGACTTGGGTTGTGATTTTCCTCCTTACTATTCATTAGTGTATGGATTTAGTTCAGCTCCTCATCTTCTAGGAGACCCAGGTCCCTTATTTGCAAGGTGGCACACTATAGAAATTGAATATCACACTCACATCACTTTTCTATTTTTTCCTCCTTCCTTCTCTCTCTTTGTCCCCCCTTTCATTCTTTGCTTTTATTTGATTGTTATTGGGTGTACCATGTGCCAGCACTGTAGTAAATTCTGTCAAAATTACAGTTTAAAAAACACAGCCTCTGGCTGAGCACCCATAGCTCAGTGAGTAGGGCACCAGCCACATACACTGAGGCAGGAGGGTTCGAGCCTGGCCCGGGCCTGTTAAACAACAACAACTGAAACCAAATCTAGCCAAGTGTTGTGGCGGACACCTGTGCTCCCAGCTACTTGAGAGGATGAGGCAAGTGAATCGCTTAAGCCCTTGAGGTTGCTGTGAGCTGTGACACTACGGCATTCTACCAAGGACCACATGACTCAAAGCAAACAAACAAACAAAAAACAAAAACACAGGCTCTTCCCCCTCAATGAATAAGATATTATCCCTGTAAGGATTTTTTTTTTTTTTTTGAGACAGAGTTTCTCTATGTTGCCCTCGGTAGAGTGCAATGGCATCATAGCTCACAACAACCTCAAACTCTTGGACTCAAGCAATACTCTTGCCTCAGCTTCCCAAGTAGCTGGGACTACAGGCACCCCTCACAACGCCTGACTATTTTTTGTTGCAGTTGTCATTGTTGTTTTAGCTGGCCCTGGCCAGATTTGAACCAGCCTACCTCCGGTGTATGTGGCTGGTGCCCTGCCCACTGAACACGGGCACCGCCCAGGATTTTTTTATTTTTGGATAGAGTATCTTGTTTTTTTTTTTGTAGTTTTTGGCCAAGGCTGGGTTTGAACCCGCCACCTCCGGTATATGGGGCTGGCACCCTACTCCTTTGACCCACAGGCACCACTCTTTTTTTTTTTTTTTTTTGGAGACAGAGTCTCAAGCTGTCACCCTGGGTAGAGTGCTATGGCGTCACAGCTCACAGCAACTTCCAATTCTTGGGCTTAAGCGATTCTCTTGCCTCAGCCTCCCAAGTAGCTGAGACTACAGGCACCTGCCACAACACCCGGCTATTTTTTTGGTTGTAGTTAACATCATTGTTGTTTGGCGGGCCCAGGCTGGATTCGAACCCACCAGCTCTAGTGTATGTGGCTGGTGCCCTAGCCGCTCGAGCTATAGGTGCTGAGCCTTGGCTTTGTTTTCTAACAGCATTAAGATATAATTTATATGTCATAAAGTTCAATGCTCAGAGTTTACAACACAGTGGTTTTGGGTATATTAAGAGAATTGTCCAGTCATCACCATAATTTAATTTCAGGACATTTCTATCATTCCCCAAAGAACCCTTGTGCCCCTTGACAAACATTCCTCATCCCACCTGTCCTCTTCACCCTCTCCATAACCCCCCAAGCCTGATGCAATCCCTAATCCATCTTTTGTCTTTTGATTTGCTCATTCTGGACCAATGTAGAGTCCTTTATGCCTACATATGGCGTCTCTCTCTTAGCATATTGTTTTCAAGTTTTGTCAACACTGTACCATGTATCAGTACTTCATTCCTTTTCATTGACAAATTATTCTATCATATGAATATAAATGTTTGATGGACATTTGAGTTGTTTCTACATTTTAGTTATTATGGATGATGCTACTATGACCCATTTGTATATAAGTTTTTGGTTTTGTCTTTTTTTTTGAGACAGAGTCTTATTTTGTCACCTTGGGTAGAGTACCATAGCATCACAGCTCACAGCAACCTCAAACTCCTGGGCTTAAATGATTCTCTTGCCTCAGCCTCCTAAGTAGCTGGGATCACAGGCACTTGCCACAATGCCCGGCTACTTTTAGAGATGAGGTCCCGCTCTGGTTCAGGCTGATCTCAAACCTGTGAGGTCAGGCAATCCACCTGCCTTGGCCTCCCAAATGCTGGGATTACAGGCATGAGCCACCCCACTTGGCTGTATACAGGTTTTTATGTTGACATATGTTTTCATTTTTCTTGGGTAGGTACCTAATTGCAGGTTGATACAACTCTAGGTTTAACATTTTGTGGACCTATTTTCCAAGTTGCTGCACTATTTTATGTTCCCACCAACAATATACTAGGGTTCCAGTTCCTCCACAGAGAGAGTTTCACTTTGTTGCCCTTTATAGAGTGCTGTGGCATCACACAGCTCACAGCAACCTCCATCTCTTGGGCTTAAGCGATTCTCCTGCCTCAGCCTCCTGAGTAGCTGGGACCACAGGCGCCCACCACAACACCCGGCTATGTTTTTTGTTGTTGTTGCAGTTTGATTCGGGCTGGGTTTGAACCTGCCACCCTCGGTATATGGGGCTGGCGCCTTACTGCCTGAGCCACAGTCACTGCCCCAGTTCCTCCATATTCTTAACACTTGTTATTGTCTGGCTTTTTCTTTGAGACAGAGTCTCACTCTGTTGCCCTGGGTAGAGTGCCATGGAACCATCATAGCTCACCACAACCTCAAACTCTTGGGCTCAAGTGATCCTCTTGCCTCACAGCCTCAGGAGTAGATGGGATGACAGGTGCCTGCCACAATGCCCCAGCTAGTTTTTCTATTTTTAGAAGCGACCTGATCTCACTGAATTGAGGCTCAGTGCCTATAGCTGAGTGGCTAGGGCCTCAGCCACATACACGGGAGCTGGCAGGTTTGAATCCAGCCTAAGCATCAATGACAATTACAACCAAAAGACAGGGTGCCTGTAGTCCCAGCTACTTGGGAGGCTGAGGCAAAAGAATCTTGAGCCCAAGAGTTTGAGGCTGCTGTGAGCTGTAATGCTAGAGCACTCTACCAAGGGTAACATAGTGAGACTGTCTCAAAAAAAAGAAAAAAAACTCCTGAACTGAAACAATCCACCCGCATCGGCCTCCCAGAGTGCTAGGATTACAGGCCTGAGCCACCTCTGCCAGGGCCAGCCTATTATTTTAGCCATCCAGGTGAGTTTGAAATGGTACCTTATGGTAGTTTTGGTTTGCATTTCCCTAACGACTTAATGATGCGAGCATCTTTTCATCTGTTTATTTTCCACTTGCATATCTTTGTAGTAATAACTTTGAAATCGTTTAGATTAGGTTGATTGGCCAGGCGAGGTAGCTCAAGCCTGTGGGAGGCTGAGGCTTGATCACAGGTTCAAGACCAGTCTGAGAAAGGGTGAGACCCCGTCTCTAAAAATAGCCAGGCATTGTGGTGGGCACCTATAGTCCCAGCTACTTGGGAGGCTGACTCAAGACAATCACTTGAGGCCTAGAGTTTGAGGTTGCTGCAAGCTATGATGTCACAGCACTCTCCCGATGGTGACAAAGTGAAACTCTGCCTCAAAAAAATTTTAAAAATCAGGTTAACTGTCTTTTTATTCTTGAGTATTAGAAGAATTTTTTGAGGCCGGGCACAGTGGCTAAGGCCTGTAATCCTAGCACTCTGGAAAGCGAGGCCGGTGGATCACCTGAGCTCAAAAGTTCAAGACCAGCCTGTGCAAAACGTGACCTGTGTCTATTAATAATAGAAAAACCATCTGAGCATTGTGGTGGGCGCCTGTACTCAAGAGGCTGAGGCAAAAGGATCTCTGAGCCCAGGAATCTGGGGGGGCTGCAAGCTATGATGCCATAGCACTCTACTCAGGGCAACACAGTGAGACTCTGTCTCAATAAATAAACAAATAAATAAATATATAAATTGAAAAGAAAAGAAAAAAGAACTAAAGAATTATTCGAGTATTCTAGGAACAAGTTTCTTTTTCATTTTCTGATACTGTCCTTGGAAGAACAAATTTTTAATTTTTTTTTAAATTTCTTCATTCACTTCCTCTTTCAATAAATATTTATTACTTGCTATCTTTTTTTTGTTGTTGGGGATTCATTTTCTTTTTTCTTTTTTTTTTTTTTTAGGCAGATTCTCACAATGGAGCACTCTCTCGGTAGAGTATGTGGTGTCACAGCTGACAGCAACCTCAAACTCTGGGACGCAAGCATTCTCTTACCTCAGCCTCCCAAGCAGCTGGGGCTATGGTTGCCCACCACAATGCCTGGTTATTTTTAGAGAAGGGCTCTTTGTCTTGCTCAGGTTGGTCTCAAACCCATGAACTCAAGCAATCCACCTGCCTCAGTGTCCTAGAGTGCTAGGATTACAGGTGTGAGCCACCATGCCAAACCTAAAATCTCATTCTCTCAAAAATCAGAAAGTACTCACTATCTCTAGTTCTAGTCACTATTTTAGTAGAAATTCCAGCCAGCAGCTAAGAAAAAATAAAAACCAACAGGAAACATTAAGATTGAAAGCAACAAAATAACTATTATTTGCAGGCAATACAATGGTCTGCACAGAACACTTCAAATAATTTATAGACTATTCGACCAAATAAGAAAGATCAGAAAGTTGTTGAATTTGAAAACAACTTATAAACCCTAGCAGCATTCCTATATGCATAATTAGACATGCAATTCAAAAACAAAATTTGACAACAGAAACAAAAACATAAAAGTACATAAAAATAAAGGTACTAAAAGCTGTATAAGAGCTTTTCAAAGAATATTATGGACTAGGCTCAGTGGATGACTCCTGTAATCCCAGCACTTTGTGAAGCCGGCCTGGGAATATCAAGTGACCCCAGGAGTTTGCAGTTACAGTGCCACGCAAATGCCCTCTAGCCTGGGCAACACAGTGAGACCCTATCTCAAAATAAAAAAGAAAAGAAAAGAAAGAGAAAGAGAAAGGAAAGAAAATTATAAAACATTTCTGAAAAACATAAGAGGCACTAATAAACAATAAAACACATATATACTAGAGTCACAGATAAGAGCACTCATTCATGGATATTCAAGGATAAGAACATGAAAATCCTGTCCATGAATGTCAAATCTGATATCAAATTTTTCCCAAATTAATCCATAAACAATGTGTTTGTAATCAAAATTCCATTACAATTTTTCATGGAACTTAAACTGATTCTAAAATTTATAATAAAGAGTAAGGCCACAGCTTTTCTGAGGAAAAAAAAAATGAAGAGGTCCTGGACATACTATTTAACACTACAAATTTGGAGCAGAGATAAATATATCAATAAAACAAACTAAAGATACTAAGAAGATTACCAAGCACATATGATACTTCAATATGATCAAAGGAGCAGGTCAAACTGGAATGTATTCTTCAATGCAACTTTGTTCTTCCACTCAGAAAACAAATTAACATTAGCTATCTCTTTCACATCATAGTCAACAAAGTAACTTAAAAGTTTCTCAGAAGGCGGCTCAGCACCTGTGGCTCAACAGGCTGAGGCGCCAGCCACGTACACCTGAGTTGCCGGGTTTGAATCCAGCCTGGGCCCGCCAAACAACAGTGATGGCTGCAACCAAAAAATGGCCAGGTGTTGTGGCCGGTGCCTGTAGTGCCAGCTACTTGGGAGGCAGAGCCAGGAGACTCGCTTGAGCCCAGGAACTGGAGGTTGCTGTGAGCTGTGATGCTACGGCACTCTATCCAGGGCAACAGCTTGAGGCTCTGTCACAAAAAAAAAAAAAGTGTCTCAGAAGGCAATACAGAAATTGTTTATATCTTTGGAGCAGAAAGGCATTTTTTAAAATAGAAACAAATTAAAAAAGGAAAAGGAAAAAGTTTTACTGCATCAAAATTTAAAATTCCTAGACAATTTAAAAAAAAAAAAAAAAATTATTAAAAATGTTATAGAGTGACGGCGCCTGTGACTCAGTGGGTAGGGCGCCAGCCCCATATACCGAGGGTGGTGGGTTCAAAACCGGTCCTGGCCAAACTGCAACAAAAATGTAGCCAGACGTTTGTGGCAGGCACCTGTGGTCCCAGCTACTCAGGAGGCTGAGGCAAGGGAATCGCCTAAACTCAGGAGTTGGAGGTTGCTGTGAGCTATGACGCCACTGCACTCTACCAAGGGTGATAAAGTGAAAGTCTGTCTCAAAAAAAAAAAAAAGAAAAAAATGTTATTGAGGTCAAGTGTGGTAGCTCATGCCTATAACCCCAGCATTCTACAAGGCCAACGCAGGTGGTTAACCTGAGCTCAGGAGTTCCACATTAGCCTGTGCAAGAGGGAGACCCTGTTTCTACTAAGAACAGAAAAATTAGCCAGGCATCATGGTGCATGCCTGTAGTCTCAGCTGCTCAGGAGGCTGGGGCAGCAGGATCACTCCTACACAGAAGTGCTATAAGCTAGGCACGTCTAACCTGGGCAACAGAGTAAAACTCTATCTCAAAAAAAAAAAAAAAAAAAGGTATAGAATAAATAAAAGGAAGATATCTGCAATAATTCAGTGTTCAGCATATACAAATAGTTCCTACAATTCCATATGAGAGAGAAAAACATGGTAGAAAGATGGGCAAAGATATAAACAGGCAATGAAAGGTCCTCAATCTTACAGAAATGTGAGAAATCACAGAAACGTGAATTTAAAAAATGAGCCACTACTTGGGAGGCGGAGGCAGGAGACTCGCTTGAGCCCAGGAATTGGAGGTTGCTGTGAGCTGTGATGTCACAGCACTCTATGCAGGGTGACAGCTTGAGGCTCTGTCTCAAAAAAAAAAGAAAGTATCCTCCACATTCCTTGAAAACATTTAAATCACCTCATTCCCATTCCTTACCTGCTAGATAACTGACCATGGATATTTTTTATTGTTTCTTTTTTGAAACAGAGTCTCATTTTGTCACCCTTGGTAGAGTGCTGTGCTGTCATAGCTCACAGCAAACTCCAACTCCTGGGCGTAGGTGATTCTCTTGCTTCAGCCTCCTGAACAGCTGGGACTACAGATGCCCACCACAACGTCCTGCTTTTTTTTTGTTGCAGTTTGGCAGAGGTTGGGCTCGAACCCACCACCCTCAGTATATAGGGCTGGCACCCTACTCACTGAGCCACAGGCACCACCTGGATGTGAGTTTTTAGTCAGGGGTGTCCAACCTGTGGACTGTGGGCCACAGTAGATTTTGTAAGCACTTATTTTGCTTATTTGTGGGGTCCTATATCATGGAAAATATGCATGGACTTTTTTTTTTTTGCTAATTAGCTTCATTAGTGTTTGTGTATTTGATGTGTGACTTAAGACAACTCCTCTTAGGCTCGGCGCCTGTGGCTCAATAGGCTAAGACGCCAGCCACGTACACCTGAGCTGGTGGTTCGAATCCAGCCCGGGGCCACCAAATAACAATGACGGCTACAACCAAAAAATGACTGGGTGTATGTGGCCTGCGCCGTACAACTTGCAGTTCTGAGGGCTGGAAATCCAAGGTCAGAGTGCTGTCAGTGTTTGTGCTTACAAAATCAGCTGTGGCCCACAGTCCACAGGCTCTGACGCCACGGCACTCTACCAAGGGTGACACAGTGAAACTCTTGTCTCAAAAAAATAAAATAAAATAATAAAAGGAAAACACACATGAAAAAAAAAATGAAGACATAGCACACCAGTCACACCTATCATCAAGGACAACACACTCACAGCATTAGGGTGTTTCAGGGGTGTCCAACCTTTTTTTTTCCTCTGCCATATATTTAAGAGGAGCTATCTTTTTTTTTTTTTTTTTTTTTGAGACAGAGCCTCAAGCTGTCACCCTGGATAGAGTGCCATTGCATCACAGCTCACAGCAACCTCCAATTCCCAGGCTCAAGCGAGTCTCCTGCCTCTGCCTCCCAAGTAGCTGGGACCACAGGTGCCCACCACAACGCCTGGCCAGTTTTTGGTTGCAGCCGTCATTGTTGTTTGGCGGGTCTGGGCTGGATTCGAACCTGCCAGCTCAGGCATACATGGCTGGTGCCTTAGCCCATTGAGCCACAGGCGCCGAGCCCCTACTGTTTTTGTTGTTGTTATTTTTATAGTTGGAGAATATTGGGAGTCATCTAACAGCTTCAGGCAAAGGAATGTGTGGTGATCACACTAGTTCAAAGAGGATAGGGGCGGAGCAGGGAAGATCAGGAGACTAGAGTAAGTAGCTTTTAGGTGTTTTCTGTGTTTGAATTCAGAGTTCAGGTATGTGAGTTCAGCAGGCAGCTGGGTAAAAGGCTTAATACTCAGGAAAGAGGCCTAGACTGGAGCTGCAGAGGGGGAAAAAGCAAAAGAAAATGAGAACCTGGGGACCTACACCAGGAATGAACGTGTTAACATTGTGTCATCTTTGTGTCAGAGTAACTAAGTGACAAATTTTAGATCGAGGAACAGCCCCTTCTTTTTTCCCTGTTTCCTTGACTTCGCCCTCCTCTGATGAATATTTTCTGGTAGGTTTCCAGTCCATGTTTTATCCTTACAGTATATGTACAAGAATGCATTGTTTTGTGAGTTTAAACAATTTCTAAAATGATTATCAGACTGTTACCTAATTTTCTGCAGTATCCCCAAGATTGTTTTTAACCTTTGTCAGTGCTGATGATATATGCTGATACAGATCAGAGTTCTAACGTGAATATACAATAATTTTTAAAATTGGGGTATTTTCCCGATGTTTTATTATGCAGAGTGGTGCAGTAGATATCTTCTTATGCCCATGTACTGGTTTCCCCTGAGGAAATGCTGGAAATGGGATTGTGTCGTCATGAAGTGTGTCCCTCTGTGTCCTCGCTAGGTATTGACATTGCTTTTCCAGGTGGTCATACTGATCTAAATCTCGTTAACACTGTGCCATGGTTTATGTTTCTGCTTGTTCTTGACAACAATTGCTATTGTGAAACTTAAATTTTTGCAGTCTAATGAATGTAAATTGATGGGTAAATTATTTTTCAAATGGGTTTTGTCCCAACTCCAAGAATTTCTTTTTTTGTTGTTTGTTTGTTTTTGAGATAAGGTCTCATTCTGTGTACCACCATGCTTGATTAATTTTTGTTATATTTTGCAGGGTTGGGGTTTCGCTCTTTTCAGCCCAGGCTACTCTTAAACTCCTGACCTCAAGATCCTTTCACCTTGGCCTCCCAAAATGATGGGATTACAGGCTGCACTCCTGGCCAGTGGCTCATTTTTTTTTTTTTTT
>CAUYON010038303.1:0-33356 GCA_963573935.1 Arctocebus calabarensis
TCTGCTTCCCAAGTAGCTGGGACTACGGGCACTCGCCACAATGCCCAGCCATTTTTTTGGTTGCAGCCGTCATTGTTGTTTGGCGGGCCTGGGCTGGATTCGAACCCGGCAGCTCAGGTGTATGTGGCTGGTGCCTTAGCCTGTTGAGCCACAGGCACCGAGCCACAATCTGAAATGTTTTCATCAAACTGTTTAACATACCCTTCGTGGCATTTTCTTAATTATTGTATGAAGACATTTGTATTCTGCATTTAGTAAGTTTCGCCTGTACCCTTCTAAGATGCACCATAGGTGCGGTCCCACCAATTACCTTCCCGCCACCCCAACCTTTCTCCTCCCCTCCCTTCCCATATTCTTGTGTTATAGTTGGGTTATAGCCCTGATATGAAACCTTTAAATTAGCTTCATAGTAGAGCTGAGTACATTGGATACTTTTTCTTCCATTCTTGAGATACTTTGCTTAGAAGAATATGTTCCAGCTCCATCCATGTAAGCACAAAAGAGGTAAAGTCTCCATCTTTCTTTAAGGCTGCATAGTATTCCATGGTATACATGTACCACAATTTATTAATCCATTCGTGGGTCGATGGGCACTTGGGCTTCTGCCATGACTTAGTGATTATGAATTGAGCTGCAATAAACATTCTGGTACAGATGTCTTTGTTATAATGTGACTTTTGGTCTTCTGGGTATATACCTAGTAAAGGAATTATAGGATCAAATAAGGAAGGTCTATTTTTAGATCTTTAAGTACTCTCCAGACATTCTTCCAAAAGGAACGTAGTAGTGTGATTCCCACCAACAGTGTAGAAGTGTTCCGTTTTCTCCACATCCATGCCAACATCTCTGGTTTGGGGATTTTGTCATATGGGCTAATCTTACTGCAGTTAGGTGATATCTCAAAGTAGTTTTGATTTGCATTTCTCTGATGATTAAGGATGGTGAGCATTTTTTCAACTACATATCTGTATGCAAGCCTCCAATGGGAGCCTAAGGAATTTTAAGTCATGATATCTCCCCTTAAGGAACTTGTTTCAATAGAATTGGTGAAACAAGGAATACATATATTGAAATTTTAATAAAAATAAAATATGTAAGTAGCAACATCAGGTGACTATAGAAATGATGTCCGAAGGCCTTTAGCCATTCATTTAATTAATTGTGTACCAAATTACCACTGTAAGTGTTCAAGAGAGAAAATGGAAGGGGAAGAAAGGGTCCATGGAAGGGGAGGGGGTGGCAACCTGAGTAAGACTTACGTAGGAAGATGAATAAAGTGGATTTCAAAAAAGTAATCGTGGATTCCATCATTAAAAAATAAAAAGCAACAGATGTTGGCATGGATGCAGAAGAAAGGGAATGATTATATACTGTTGGTAAAGATGTAAATTAGTACCTCCTCTTTGGAAAGCAGTATGGCAGTTCCTCAATGAACTAAAAGTAGACCTACCATTTGACCCAGCAACTCCACTACTGGTTTTATACCCAAAGGAAAAGAAATTATTATATCAAAAAAGTATCTATACTTATATGTTTAGTGCAGCACAATTTACAACTGCAAAGATATGGAATCATCCTAAGTGTCTATCAATTGACAAATGTATAAAGAAGATGGGTTATGTATATACACAAATAAGCGAGAGCCCTATGGAATACTAATTAGCCATAAAGGACAAAATAATGACTTTTGCAGAAACTTGGATTAAACTGAAACCTATTATGCTAAGGGAAGTAACTCAAGAACATAAAAACAAATGCCATGTATACTCACTTACAGGTGGGAGCTAAGTGACAGATAAATGTTGTCACACAGAATAGTATAAAGGAGTTGAGAAACTCAGAGCAGGGAGCATGGTGGAAATGTGAGGGATCAAAAACTATTTGTTGGGTAGTTTGCACACTATACAGATGATCAGCTCACTGAAAGCCCCCAACTTCACCCCTATACAATTCATCCATATAACAAATAACCACTTTTACTCCCTAAACTTATTGAATTTTTTGTAAAAGTAAACAAAACCCCCACAGAAACAAAAATAGAAAAGAAGCCCCAATGAAATATATACAAAGGATACAATAGAATTAAGGAGCCAAGGGAATGGGGTGATGGGCGCACAAGACCATGAATATCTGCATGCTTACTGATGATGATTATAAACTCAACATTCCTGGAAGAATTTCCTGCCTCATAACATCCACCTTTACTTCTCCCTTTAGATATGTTCATAAGCCATTTGTGGAATCCCTTCCAGCAATATAACCTTGGATTCATAATGAAGAATTTTTATGAATCTTATATATTTTACTATACCTGGTGTGTGTTGGGGGGGGTACACAAACAAAAAGAAATGTAGGCATTATCAAATGGCAACTTGTAAACTTCACTATTCATTGTATAGAAACTAGCACTTTTGGTATTGTTAAGCAGGAACTTGTAAATTTCATTCTCCCATAGAAAATAAAAATGGAATGAAAGGTGCTGCTTAGAAGAAACATATAAATTTCAATCTCCACCACAGGAAAATAAGCTTTGATTATAATACATAGTTCATACACCTCAATGTGCCAAACACTTGTTTTGTTACACATTCATGTATAATGAGTCTGTTTTTCAGCAACAGAGAATGAAATTTACAAGTTGTTATTTAACTTTTTCAGGAATATATTTTTCTCTCATCTCTTTTTTTTTTCCTCTTCTATCTCTCTCCCTACAAACATAATATGAGCAATGGGGTTTCTGAATAGTACCTCATATTAGTTCTTTCCATAACAATGATTAAAACAATTTTAAACATTATTCTCAAGGCCTTGTGATATGACATATAATAGTAGGAAATGACACCGATTTTGACCATACATTTCAAAATCGCTCTATACATTGATGGGGGTAAGGGGACCTTTGTAAAAGTTGATAATACGCATTATTACTTGTTAATGTCTATTTATTGTTAAAAAGGATTGAGCCTATAATTCCAAAAGCTCCCTGGCATTTTTGTAAGTGTACCCGTTAGAAATTCAGAGCCAGTGGGTTTGAATGATTTTGCCATTTATTCAAACAATTTTCTAAACAGTTATCCCAGACAGAAGACATAGGGACATAGGAAGAAAGTTTTAGAACTACATTCTTTAGAGCCCTGACAAGAAATAAAGAAAAAAGAGGAGTCACTATCTCAATACTAAAAGTGTCAGTGCAGTGATATCCTAATAAAAAGGTATTCTAATAGAAGTTATAAAATCCTATACCAAGAAATACTCTCAAAAGAAAAGTCAGCTACAACACAGCCCAGAATGAATCAAGGACATCTTTATATCAGGGGTTAAAAATATATCACCTCTAAAATTTTCTTAATTTTTGAATTCATAAATTCAAAAAATTTAAACAATTTCAGAATACAAAGCACATTGAAAAATGTCTTCCCACCCATGCTGTTAATGACCTGTGTGGTCTTTAACATTTGCATATATAAACATATTTGTGTAATTTTAACTCTCCTAACTATAAATCACAGCATATTCTAACCCATTTTCACTTTAATAATATCAGAGAGATGGCTTTATATGAATACAATTTTTTGTGATGGCTTAATTGTATGACAGAGATTACAAAGTATAGGTAGTCCATCATGTGTTCACCCGATCCCCTATTGTTTAGACACTTAATCTGTTCTTAATCTTTTATTTTTAAGCAAAATGCCATGATGAATACTTTTGTATATAGACTTGTATATACCTCCATGACTGCAGTTCATTACTAGAAATGGTACTGCTAAATCAAAGGCAATATGTGCATTTTATATTGATAATTATGGCCAAATAGCTTTCCAAACCAATTCTCACTTCCATTCATGATACTACTGAGGGAATTCCAAAGTAACCAGAAAGTCATCATCATTTGTCTGCCAACTGATCCCTTCTCGGATGGGGGCAAAAATCATTCATTTTTGCATATAACCATGGCAGGTCCCACTGTCTCACCCTGTCCTCACTATAGTATAATTCTAACTGGTCGGATAGACCTTTCATTTGCAGACCTTCTCAGAGTACAGATTATCTGCATTCTACAGACATCTGCAGAAGCCATCCGCAAGTGCATATTTCATGGCTGAATATTTTTACATAAAACATCAGCTGGAACCCATTGTTCCAGCATTCTTGCCAAGTGTCACAACCCGCTCTATTATATCAATAAGCAGCTTCAATTAGTCATTTTCTCCTCATGGTGAAGACAGCTATAATAGCATGCACTGGTCTGATGAAGTTTGTAATATAAAGTGGAGATGATGGTATTAAAAGGAAGAGAATACAGAATTAAAATAGCATAAAAAAATTCTACCTCCTAAATAGTCATTTCAGGAAATGACAACATTTTTGAAATAGTATTCAAGAATGAATACAAAAATACAATTACTTTTGAAAAAGACAGATAATAAATTTGCTGTGGGAACACATTCTTGCTCCAGATAGAACCCTGGTTTTTATTGACTAATTAGTCATTAAGTATCATCTCAAAAACAAATATAAATATAAGACTTTTTAGAAAATAGAAAGAAAACTTAAGGCTAAATAAAATTGTGAAATAAAAATAAATCTCAGCAGAAAATGCTAGTTTGAGTGCATTGTACAGACATAGTTGGCTCTTTCCTCAAAATTTATCCCTGCAACGTTACCACTTTTCACTTCAGGCACTAAGATCACTGGGCTCCAAGCCATGTTCACCTCCCCTGGCAGACAGCCAGAGCCCCTCTAACTGACCTCCTGCCTTTTTTCTTGTCTTCTTCAGCCTCTCTATACATAGCAGTTGAAATGATTTTTTAAAAATGTAAATCAGATCTCACGATTTCTTCCTTGATTTTGGGCATTCAGTAGTTTTCTAATTAAAATCTGAAATCTTGGAGGTGAGGGAAGGGGAGAGTAGAGAGAGAAAGAATGAGGGAGGTGTGGGGAAAGGAAGAGCAGCGAGAGGGAAGGAGCGAGGGGTGTGGGGTGTTGGTGTGTGCCACACCTTTTGGAGGCAAAACACGATTGTAAGAGGGACTTTACCCAATAAATGCAACCAGTGTAACATGGTTTCTTGCACCCTCAATGAATCCCCAACAATAAAAAAAAAATCTGAAATCTTGGGCAGGGTGTAGCAACCCTGTAATCTTAGCACTCTGGGAGGCCAAGGACACCTGAGCTCAGGAGTTCAAAAGCTAGACTCTGTCTCTACTAAAAATAGAAAAGCTAGCTAGGCATAGTGTTGGACACCTATAGTCCCAGCTATTTGAGAGACTAAGGCAAGAGGATGTCTTGAGCCCAAGAGTTTTAGGCTACTGTAAGCTATGACTCCATGATACTCTACCTAAGTGCACAAAGTGAGACTCCTTTAGGCAAAACTTACTAAATGCAGAATACAAATGTCTTCATACAATAACAAAGAAAATGCCCTGATGGCTATGTTAAACAGTTTGATGAAAATATTTCAGATTGCATATGAAATCAGCACATTGTACCCCTTGATTGCACTAAGTACACAGCTATGATTTGATAATAAAATAAAATATGAAAGAAATAAAAAGATATGGTGAACACATATAAATCAATTTAAATGAGTGTTATAGGATCCAAACTTTACAGCCAAAGTAGCATAGAGGATTGTTCAGACTAATACCTATACTTTCATTTTCAAAAAAGTACTACATTATAGCCTTCTTATCAAAAGAAAAAAAAAGTCTGAAATCTTTACCCTGGCCAACCAGGCCTTACCTCATCCAGCCACACTACCTCTCCAATGGCATGTCCCTATGATCCCTTTTCCTCCCCATTCTGGCCTCCATCAAGCACAGTTCCAAGTCAGATCCTCAGGTCTTGCTGTTGCTTCTAGCTAAAATGAACATAACATTTATATGTATCCCTTCTTCATTTCATTCAAGTTTCTCTTCAAATGTCACCTTATCAGAAAGGAATTCTTGCACTACCCAATCTAAAAATAAATCGAAACTCTTTTTTTGTTTGTTTGTTTGTTTGTTTTAGAAATTGTTTGCCATTTTATTTTTGTTGTTGTTGTTTTTGGGGATGTTGACCTACTCTCCTTATACCACTTAACTCCACTTGACATTATACTATGCAGTTATATGAGATCTGACAATTAAGTCTGCCAACTTGTCCTAGAAAAAGTGTTGCATACTGTGGGCACATTCAAAGTACTCCCCTTAGGAAGTTCTGTACTGACACCACTGCCTAGTCCACCCTTCAAAGCAATTTTGTTGTTTTTTTCTTTTCAAATTAATATGAGGGTACAAATTTTTAGGCTACATTGTTCTCACTTCCAGAGTAAATTTCCAGTTGTAAAAATGCCCCTCACCCAGGTGTGTGTTATACACCCTCACAATGTGCACATTTGGTGAGATCCCGCCTCATGCTCTGCCAATTGTCCTCCCCCTCCCCCTTTCCTCCCTTTTCCTCTCCTACCTCCTCCTACCCCCGTACTAGACTATATTGGTGTTTTGTTGTTCATATGAGTATGTAATTGTTTATATGTGGGTTTCATATTAGTATGGAGACATTGGATTTTTATTTTTCCATTCTTGCCATACTTTCCTAAGAAGAACATATTTCAACTCCATCCAGGCAAATGTAAAAATGCAAAGTTTCCATCATTTTTAACGGCTGAATAGTGTTCCATGGTATACATATACCACAGTTTTTTTATCCATTCATGGGTTGATGGCACTTAGGTTGCTCCTACGACTTGGCAATTATGAATTGAGTCCCAATAAACATTCTGGTGCAAATGTTTTTGTGGTAAAATCATTTTTGTTCTTCTGGGGCAGATACCTAGTGATGGAATGGTAGGATCAAATGGAAGGTCTACTTTTAGATCCCTTCAGAGCAATTTTAGAACTCATTTTTCTGGAATGGCCATCAGAGCTGTTGTCATATTACTGTTCATGTCCTGAATGTCATCAAAATGTATTCCTTTCAATATTCCTTTTGTAAAGAAAGAGTCATTGGGGGACAGATCAGGGAGTAGAGAGCGGGGTGTTCTAATACAGTTATTTGTTTACTGACTAAAAACTCCCTCACAGATATTGCATGTGAGCTGGTACCATAATTTGCTGGCAAAAAGTTCCAGTTGTAAGTTTAGGTCAAAAAATCCAGGTTGTTTTCATTTAACTTTTTCATGGAGCCTTTTCAGCACTTCCCAATAGAAAACTTGGTTAGCTTGTTTGTTTGTCCAGCTGGTACAAATTCATACTAAATAATCCTTCTAGTATCAAAAAGGGTAGCAACGTTATTTTGACTCTGGATTTGGTCTGATGAACTTCTTTGGTCATGAACTATTGGCTGACATCCATTGTGTCCTTTGATGTTTTGTTTGAGGATCATGCTAGTGCATCCATGTTTTATTGCTAATGATAACATGCCCCCAAACATCATCTTGTCTCTCTAAAATGTCTTGGCAAACATCCGCTCTCCTTTGCTTTTGTTCATTGGTGATCTCCTTTAGGCCCATTTTGCACACACTTTTCTCATGCTAAAATTTTCAGTTAAGATTTTCTTAACCATTTCTTCATCAGAAACAGCTGCTTGGTCTGCTATGTGTCTTACAGTTAGCTGACGATTTTGATGCATAATTTCACAAATGTTTGCAATGTTTTTACAATTCTGCTTGTTACTGGCCCCCCAACCTCTCTTCATTAGTGACCCTTTCTCTCCTCTTAGAAAAACATTTAACCCATTTGTACACTGCCATTTTCTTCATGGCATTATCCCCATAAACTTAGATTAACATGTCCCTGATTTCACTTCAGCTCTTGCCAAGCATAAGAAGAAATTTAATGTTTATTTTTTGCTCTAATTCAAGCTCTGACATTCGACAACAGCACACAAAAACACACAATAATGAGCACCACTCATTAAGAACCTCCACACAGCAACATGAAGAAACTGTGAGACACTAACATCCCAAGGTTATGAAACCTTTCAGAGCTGTTTGTACAGTGCTATCAATGTAAGCACATGGTAGTTAGTTTGTCAACTTAATTGTCAGCCCTCCTATGCATGTCAGTTTATTATCTACACCCCCTTCTAGAATGAAATTTCCATGAAAATAAGAAGCAGCAAAGATATAAATAGTGCACACTGTCAGACACAAAAACATTTTATGACTGTGAACTATTCCCATAGTTGAAAAAGCAGTATCTAACTTATTTTGGGTCAAATTTATTCAACTTGGCAAACATTTAACAAACTTTTACTAGATAGGGGGTCCCAGAAACATAGGCCCCCGTGTCTATCCTTTTTATAGTTTGGAGACAAAAGTATATACATAGTTTGGGAGACAACACACAAAATATAAACTATTGAAGTAACAAATCAAAACATTAATGATCAGAAGCCAACTGGAACAAGGTAGACAGTAAGTGTCAGGAAATTTTGAGAAGCAGAGATTTGTGTAGGCTAAGAGGATAAAGGAAAGTTTTAAATAGAAGGATGCAGAGGATCTGGGAATAGAAACCAGGAGGGGCAAAGCATTGTGTGAGACCACAGAAGGCCAAAAACACAGATCATATCAGTGCTCCCCAAACATTGTGTCATGGAACCCTGGTGCTAATATGTTTGACTGATAGAGCAAACCAAAAAATAATACAGTTATATCTCTTTACATTTGCTTTTAATCTTTCTAACCCATTCAATGATAAAGTATTAATTCAGCATTATTATTTTAAAACACCTTTGTAACACTTGCTAATACAAATAGCATAATTTTATATTTGTTATATTTCTCTATAAAGTTTTATTCCTATATTCATGATAAGCGATTTTATTTCTCATTTATGGAACTAACATATGGTTTTCTTCCCACGTAAATTTACATAAGAAAAAGAAAAAGTGAGTTATTATTTTTTATTTTTTGTTAAGCAGACCCAAGCTGGGTTCAAACCCACCACCTCTAACTACTGAGCTACAAGCACCCAGCCAAAAGTGAGTTATTTTAAAGCCAGACATTAAATCAATCATGGCCCAGGTAACTGGGACCTACCCAGATACAGGGCAGAGCCCACCTTTAAAGTAACAAAGGGGGCTCAGTGGAGAAGATCAGGAAGTTCAGCTCTTGTCAAGATACAAGAGGCCTCATGTCAGAATAAGGGTTTTAAAAAATATTCTGTAGGTTTGTGGCTTTCCACCTTGTGACAAGGTCAAATGCCTTGGAAATATGTCCTTCCTATGTGAATGTGGTATGTCTCTTATTTTCAAGACAGCATGAAATATGGCAATCTTCAATTCCATTATTTAAACTTAAAGTATAAAGAACTATCACTTCATGCTCCTTGTGAAATGCAAAGGTACAATCACAACTACAGTTTTAGGTTTAAAAAAAAGTGTCTATCAGTTACAATCTGGGTAAGAAGCAGTCACACAGAAGCACTCAAATGGAGTAATCTGCAGAATTACTGGTGATCCCAAGGGTTAATATAGTACACACAGGTAAGGAAGGAGCCCACAGAGAACCTCTTAGGCCAAAAGCAGAGTAGAATTTGGGTATGGAGGAACAAATGGAAAATAAGCAGTGAACAAACAAGGCAATTTCCAAAATTTAAAATACTTACAGGATATTTATCTACCACTGTCTAATCATTACTTATAGACTGATTACAGAATATAAAACTGTATACAGCCTGAGCCTCAGCCCCAGCTTGTCATTCACTAGCTCTGTGAGTTTCTTAAGCTCAATGAATTTACTTTTTTCCATAAAATAGGAGATAATCACAATATCCACTATATGGTTGGTGTGAGAAGCAAAGGAGTAAATTCAAGGAAAGTCCTTAGCATAGATGTCACCTCCAATAAATATATGTGTTTTGAGAAGGAGGGATGGTCATGTAAGCTGCCAAAACATTTAATTGAAATTCATGGGAGAAAAGCTTAAAATTACAGCAATTCTCAATTTAAATTGCATTAACTTAATATTTCACGTGATTTGGCAAAAAAAAACCCACACTTTATTCCATTTTATTGATAAACTAACACAAAAGCATACAAGAAGTAAAATTATCTAAACTGGTAGAGGTGGGTAGAGGTGACAATGGTGGTCAAAAGTGCATGAGGAAGACAAACAGAAAAGTTAAGAGGAGTGCCTTAATTTAATGAAGCTTAGAGTGGTAATCAAATATTTTTTAATTTAAACTTCTCTGCTGAGAATAAACAGTCGTCAAAAGCTTTGTAGACTAATATATCACTGTTTTTTAAACATTATGACTTCTAAAATGTCAAAGAGCCTTAAATGTCAAATGTCATCCCACCAAAAAACATTGCCATCATGAAATGTCCAGTTGATCCCAAATCAAAAGCAACCTACTTAACAATGAAATTCCCATTTGTGATACTTATTAGGAGAAATGCTTGCATTTGGCCAGACCCTCCCTTTGTCTTCAGAGACAATGGGTGCCAGCATGGGGACCCAGTAAGCCGGCCAAGGTCTGCTCAGTGCAGCTCAAGGAAAGGGAAATATGTGCTCTCAGTTCAACACTATCTTTTCCAACTTAGTCTCTGATCATGTCAAGATATCACATGTAATAATGACAATTTAATAATATAACCAGCCAGGCTCTGCCCACAGTAGAAAGAATGGGAAAATAAATAAGGCTCACAAGCTAAACAGAAGGAAACTTCTCCAGCTCTTGCAGCAGGGAGACACTTGGTAATGAGATACTGGCTAGCCTCCAGTCATCCTGCAGGAGGCAAACCTCAGAAGGGAGTCTAGAAAGGTGGGGCTCTCAAAGTGGAAATAAATAAGCTCACCTGCCCTGCTGGGGTCTCTGAAAATGACTCGGAAGGATGTCCATAGATTTTCTGTGAGGATGTGGTAAAGCTTCATCAGATGCCAAGGGAAGTAATTATTCCTGACTTGCTTAAACACATTGGCTGGATAAATTCACCTTCTTACCTTCCTCATGTGGGGAAGACGCACAGACACAAAACCCATTTTTAAACTCCACAGTGTTCTCTCTGGCTTTTACCATAAAAAAAGAAATAAAAATGTGTCCTTAGTAAATGAGCAGTGTTAGACGGATGCCCATTATCTTAGACCTTCACATTTTAGGCCCTTTTCACTCACAGAAAATCCACAGAAACTCTCTCAGGTAAAGATATAGGATGTCTACAAAATATCCACTGTCCAGAGAAAGTATTGTTGCAATATAAAGGTTGCAAAACTTGAAGTTAGTGATTTCTGTAGTTTTTTATTTCAATTGATCTAGGTGCTTAAATTTTCAATTTTTTAAAATTTATCTACAAATTATGAAAGCTTTGTTTATCCAACCATGATATTAACATGTTGAACTAATAACATTTCTTTTTCTTCCCCGATTTCCTATCCAATTACCAAAACAATTCTTAACATTTCTCCACGTTAGCTTTTTTTGTAGAAAATTTCTGCCAGGTAACTGTCTGCCATCCACTATCACTTCTGAAACCACTAATAAAATGCTAGAGGAGGAATAGTTAATTAAAATTGTAGAATCCACTTTGTATTCTCTCAAGATGTCATTCACCACATGATGTAACTAGCATTGAGTCCCACTTCTAATAACACTTTGTTATTAAAAATCAAAAACCATTAATGTTAACCAAACATTCAGAAAACACGTTTCACTGGCCATAAAACTCCTTTAGCTCAACTACTATGGTAGATTTAATTTTGAGATCCATTAAGAAGGTACTTTCTGGTAACAAGTCAGGGAACATGTCCACAATCCGCAGGTTTTCGGGGGAATAAAAATTATGCCCAAATATCAGGTTTGCCTGAGTTGTCATCTTCTCCAAAATCGTTCACACTCGCAAGTTGCTCAACAAACGTTTAAGAAAGAAATGGCACAATGGGGCAGCTGAGAGTTCAAACTCTGGAGTGTTTCAACCCTGCCTCTGCTACTTACTAAACCTAATACTATGATCACTCTACTTCATTTCTCAGAGTTTCCATTCCCTATCTGTAAAATAAAGAAAACACTATCCATTCAAGGGACAGCTGTGGGCATTACATGATATAATATGCATACAGCATTTTAAGTAGTGACTAGATCTTGTACAGATTGAATAAATGCAAGCTGTTCCTCGTATTTGACACCTTCTTCATGTAATAATTATAAAGGGTCTAGTAATCTAACAATATCCATGTATGTGAAACGTATTTGTTTATTTTACACTATTGCACTATTCCCTTTTTAATTAGAGAGATGACATTTTAGGGTTTCAAATGCCCCCACTCATTTTTAGTACAGATCTGTACTGAGCAAAGGAAAATGAAGGGGTCGATTGCCTTGGAAGCTGCCTGCTTCCACCCTTGCTTGTGAACTAACTTCATACCAGCCAAACTACACTCCCCAGGGAGCACTTGTGGAAGTTCTGATTTGTAGAAGTACTTACTTTAGGGTGTAGGGTTTGTGGTTTCAGATTTATTTTGGGGAGAGCTTGCTAGAACTGACAGTCCAACAATTTTATTAAACTTTGTTCAATTTCAGCATTTTCAAAAGAGCATGGAGAAAACACAACTGGCAGTAGCTATTTAAATTTCCCAGTGGATGCCAAAAATAATAAAAGGACACTTAAATGACCATTTTTGAGCAGAGCCAACAGCATGAAGCCAGATTATCTAACTATGTGAACAATTCTAAGGATTTTTACTGGAGTACACAGGTTGGATATACACAGTTCAGAACATAAACGGCCACCAACCCACTGAGGTGCACAGAACTTTTCAAATCTAAATATAAGGTCTAGGTCTATCAGAGTAAGTCTCCCTGCTATGCTCCTTTCTGATTAATTTATAAGAAATGATAAATGGACAAGATGCTAAGAAGATGAAATGGTCCACTGATAAGCCACTGATGAATCTTAAGTAAAGAAACTGCCTTTGTGCCAAGTGCGCGCCTTCATTTATTGCCATTAAACCTTCTGAGGTAGGAATTACTGCACACGTTTCATAGGTCAGGAAAGCAAAGCCGAGAAAAGGGAAGTGCCTTCCCCCGAGAGTGCTCTGGGTTTCTTCCCCTCGCCCCTTCCTATCTGTTCCTCACCCTTCTCTGGTCTGACAGGGGTTTCTCCTCCACAGACTTCTCACAGACTCAGCTCCTATGCTCTTCTGGCTTCTTTTAGGCTAAGACTATGGGCAGTGTCAGAGAATCAGACATAGGAGGAAAGAGTTTGAAGTATTTTTTCCCCATCTCCACAGCTGAGGGTTTTGATGAATACCTGTGTTACCTGTGGCCATAGTCGCTACCAAAGGCCCTTCTTCCCTGGTTTCCAGCCAGGCCTCTCAGTGGGTTAGGGCAATGCTGTTATCTCTCTTTGCCCCTTCAGCCTGTCTGTGGTTGCTTTACCATCTTTCTTGTTCCCTTACCTCTACCCACTTCTTAATCCATACATATTCCCTTCATTTAATTCTCCTCCAATTCCTCTGTCTCAGAGTATCATCCATTTTCTGTGGGAGATGGGGGTGGGGGCCTAGCAGCGGTATCTCCCTCTGTTATCATTCACCCGGATGAGCACCCCACCTTCCCCTGTAGCCGGGCTCACTACAAGCAAGTCTATCACTCACTAATTGGCTCCCATAAACAAATCCTAGGAGCACAATTAAAGATGAACCCAAAACTATAGTTACACATATGTTCATGGATGATTGGTAATTAAAAAAATGGTAATAACCTAAGTGTTCAACAACAGAAGATCAGATTAATCAATTAAGGAACTGTCATAGAATGAAATATTTCAAACCATTAAAAATGTTATGTAGTTCATGACATGAACATACTATTATATATTAACTGAAAAAAGAAAGAAAGAAAATTGTACATAGACTAACCCAGTTTTTCTTTTTAAAAATATTTGATAAATATACAAAGAGAAGAGTGTCAAAAATCATGTCCCATAGAAATATAATAAAAGCTACAAATGTAATTTTGAAGTATCTAATAGCTAAATTTTAAAAAGTTAAAAGAAATAGGTGAAATTCATTAAATTTAATGATATAATCTTCACTCAATATATGCAAAAATAACACTTTAACATGCAAACAATGTAGGTGAGTAAGGAGATATATTAAATTCTTCTTTTCTGCACTAAATCTTACAGATCTGGTTTATGGCTTATACTTAGACCATGTGTCAATTCAGTCTTACTACATTTTAATTTAGCATTTATGATTTTAATGACATATGCTACTTCTGCAGTAACAAAACTAAGGTATTTTGAAGTGATACGCACAGAATTTTTTTCCCATCTCTGGAATATTTGGTTCATCTCCTTTGCAATTCACAGATTATATGCTTCCTAGGTCTAGAAAAATGCCCTCCTTTCTTCCCCTCCCTTCACATTTCCTTTGGAAAGCTACCTAGCTATAGCCCTCAGGCATATGAGTCTGGATCAAATATTGTGGTTATTTACAGTGGCTGCTGTGCCAGCTCTCCCACTCCAGTGGCACAACACAAAATCCATGAGGACTCACAGCACTATTTTAACAGCTCTGATGGGCTTGTGGAAGGGCATGGAATGGGGCCAAAAACTGCTTAATTTGAGGTTAATTAAATAGTGATGACAAGCCTTAATCTCCAACTTGTCATCAGATTGTAAACACTGATTGCAGCTGCAGCAATGTGCAATAAACCTATTGAGAGAAATCTTGACCAGAATGAAATGAGCATGTTGGTTCTTTAGATGAAGCTAGGAAAGGTGAAATCAGAGAAATGCAGGCCTTTGTAGTACCTGGAGAAATGGGGACCAGGAAAGAGAGAAGCAATGGAAGAATGTGTCAAATCTAATTCCTGTACAGCCTTAGCAAAAACAAAACATCCCTGGATCCCGTGCACCTGGAGGCAGCAAGAAACAGAAGGGAAGTGTAAAACCATCAGACTGAGAACTTGGGAAAAAACTGAAATAGCTCTCCTTCTATTAGCCATTGATGGGGTTTCCTTGAAAAAATATGTCTGAGCTGCTGCATGTGCTGAGGCCTCTGGACAGATGGTTCTACCCCCAGAAGTGAGCCGCAGCAGGAGCTCCTTAGGGAGGAGGCGACAGTAAAAGCTACACAGTGTGTTAGGCATCTACTGAATGTCTGGTACTTCTCATATAATTCATCTGATAATTCTTGTATTACTTTATAAGGTGGATATTTTTTTTTCCATTTTAAAGAAGAGAATGCTAAACACCAACAAAAGATACTACTTTGCCTAAGGATATGTAAAAAATGGGTTGAAGCCAGACTGTCAAACTCTTTAATGCAAGCTCTAAACCACAAGGTATTCCACATAAGTTCTCAGGACATCCTGAGAAAGAGGAAAGGGTAAAAGCATAGTGAAGTTCATGGGAAGATGGAATAAAAAAGAGTAAAAAACTCCAAAGAAGTGGGTGCCTACTTAGAAAGCACAAATGGCCTAGTGAAAGAGATGCCAGGGGCTTAACATTTGAATAACACTGCATCTTGGAAAGTGCCTTGCCTGGCTTAAATTCCATGGACAACACTGGGTCAGTTTGTGAAGCCTTCTCCAAAGCTCTTAGTGAGACAAGCACTTTTAAAAAAGCATATATCAACAAAGTTGGGCTGCCTTGAGAGGGAGATGGACACCACCAAGGGCTGTACACCATAAGATATGGGAAGAAAATTTGAAGAAATGAGAATCTGGATATGAGTATGAAAAAAACTAGAGTAGAGAAAGAGCTGTGACAGTTGTCAATGGGTTATCAAATTAACATATAAGGTTTTAATCCATGTATTCTTTCCTAAATCCTTTTGGAACAAAACAAACATTCATTCATTCATTCACTCGCACTGTGATAATGCTAGAGAAATAACAATGAGAAAAAACATACACAATTCTGCTTTCAAGGTAAATACATCTAATAGAGGAAACATAGTTATCATAAAAATAAATAAATGGAAAACTGTGATAAGTGCTGCATATAAGAGGTGAAGGAGATGTTATGATTTTACTCAAAATACAGGAGGGAATCAATAAAGGGAATATGCAGGGGAATGAGCTGCAGTTTGTGATGTAGAAGATGTTTCAAATGATCCACACAGAGATGGCCCCGCAGATGAGCGTGCTCCCCTGCAAGCATCAGAAGCAGCCAGGTGGAGGCAGGGAAAACAAGGGTACCCTCCCGAGTAATGTCTTGAATTCCTTCCAACTCTAAGAAACTATGTCTCCATCATTCTAAACAAACTATTTTCTCAGAGGCAATTAGATTGAATTTCTAGGAGACTCAGGAAATTGTCACAGAGAAGAAACATTTTCTGTGTGTAGATGGGAGTGAAGCACAACCCTGCTCAACAGCACTCGGCACTTCTCTTCAGGCTGCCACACTTCTGTTCTACTCACAGATCTAGAAGTTTCATGACTACAGGGGCTGAGGTCTCTCTCATCCTGAATCGTCAGGGCCTGGAACATGCTAAATATTTGTTAAATTAGTAGATGAATATGGTACAAAAATGTGTTACCGGGCTCACTTATAATAACTTTCTTCTGTTGTAGACCTTATAATTGAATTTTCTTTTATAATTAATGAACGTCAGTCAATCACTTGCCTCCTGATTAATAGTCAGGGTCCCTTGTCCAAACAGCCACTTAGTTCCATTAAAAATTAATACTTTTCCACAGAATAAATATACACTATGCATAGTACATCAAGGGTTCCACTCTTAATACGCAATTAAGTAATGCAGAAAGACTAGGATTATATTAACTAAGAGAGAACTCCACAAACTTGCCCTCCAAGATATCATTCACTTACTACCCATTTCCCTTCTAACTTTTTTCCTTATTTAGCCTGGGAAAAAAAATAGTTCTAAAAACAAAGTAAATAACCTTAATAGGTTGTCATATTTTGGTAACATTTGCAGACCAACACAATGTGTTTTTGTTAATGATTTGAGATTCGCTATTCCTTCAGTGAAATAAGGAATACATTAGGGTCGATCAATACAAAACTGAGGCACTATATGTAAAACATTAAGGTCCTATTCATTGAAAAATTATGAACCATGCTATAGAATTTAGCCAGGTCAGAGTTAAATTAAATTATTGATCTATATTCATTTTCCCCTTTCTGTATGACTATTTCCTGATTTTTTATAATGTACATTATTGCCTACATAGAAAATGAAGCATCTTGCTCTAAGCCCAGTGTGACTGCTGACTGACAATTTTCTAAAATTAATTGTTTTGTTGGTGGCATTCATATTTGTAAATTGAGCTTCCCTCACATAAACATCTAAACATTCGATATAAAATGTATACACTTTTGTAGCATGAACTCAAAGGAAAAGTGGGTAATTTTCATTTTTTTAATACAAAGAAAGCAAGGAAAAAATGAAATGTTATTTTTCTCAAAGTCATTCTACAACTTTATGGCTCTTGATACATTTCATTGATGAGACCAAAATGTATTCAGTTGACTTTTTAAAAAATAACTTAACCATATTGCTAAGCAAAGTGATGCAATCAACACTTTGTGAATTGAAGTCTTTTCAATTTGCAGACCGAAAGCTTCCTCAAGATGCATAACCTCAAATTCTGTAAGCAGTTTTACCAATTGCTTTGGAGATGGCTTTAAATACAAAGACCTCTCCTCTTCCATCAGTCCCCAAAGTGACAAAAGAATGTGTCTTGAATTAAGATTTTTTTCTCATCTGCTGAAAAGGGAAAAATGTGCAAATATTTTGTAGGAAATGTAAATTCCACAGACCCACATTAATTCATGCAAAAGGAAACCAATGCGAGAGTTCTTGGTAGGAATGATCTTTGATTTGGGGCTGTATTTAGCTAGTAACTCTTGCCTACTGGGAAAATATTTTCTCTTTAACAAAGTACTATCAGACACTGAGGCCTCTTCATTTTTGCTAATGGAGATACAATCATTCTGACTTGTGCTCCAGATGAGGAAGAAATTATCCTTAATGTGTAGTTTGAACAGTTACATCAAAATACAGTGAAATGCCATTTCAGAGTCTGACGAGAAAAACATGAAGAGCTTGCAAATGTCTGCCTCTCTCAGGAGAAACTGTCTGTGGCTTTTCCTCAACACTGACTGTCACTGCATGAAGCACCCAGCATTAGGGGCATGTCCCACAGTGTCACACAAATGCCAATCCCTGCTGCTGGGACCAGGGGATTACAGCCTCACAGCAGGCCTGAGGGACTCTTTCTCTCCAGGTTTGCTCCAAAGCAGAGCCCTAGAAATCAATGTCATCCTGTGAAACTGCAGGAGAAAGTTAAATACCAGTAGCAAACAATGTATCTTGTGTGGTGGTCTCTCCCCACTGTGTTTCTGCCAGGTGACAAAAGCAACTAAGGAGCCAGAGCCAGCAAAGGCAGAGGAGAGAAAGTCCAAGAATGGCAAGTGGCAGACCTTCATGTAGGAAAAGAATCAGGCTTCCCACTGTACTGTGCTAAGTAGAATGCTATTAGGAAGGACAACAGACTCTCTAGGGACCCAGCTGAAGGTCATCTATAACTTACCCAGTTCTTTCACCAGGATTTGGCCCTCTTGGCCTTGGTTTTCTCTGCACGTAGTACCAAGTCCATTTCTCAGGAGGTGAACTCCATTAAACATGCTCTCAAGACCAACAGATAATCCCGGAATGTCAAAGTAGCAGTGTCCTCTTTGCAACATGACTGTTGCACCCAAAGTCAGAATGACTAGACTGTTCGTTCCCTTCCTGTAGATGCCCTCAATGGAAAGTCAAGTCCTACCCAGGCAGCCAATTTGGTGTGTAAGGAATCTGAACAAGGAAAGTTCATTTAATGAACTGAATGTTGAACAGCATCAGGGGACACAGAGTCACTAATGAGAAACGACACACAACGTGCACTGGCTGCAGCTCCCTTCATCCACTGCCATAACAAGGACCACCCTGCTGGTAAAAAAATCAACGTTCCAAGTTCCACACTGGAGGCCCTGTCTCCTCCAAAGAGAAATACACGTGCCTTCTTTCTGCCTTTCCACAGTGAGAAACTACGATTTTTGAATGGCTAAGGGTTTCTTTTGTTCTAAAAATTCTGCATCATTTTTTCCACTGCAAATTAAAATATGTTCATTGTAACAAATTAACATTTGAACAAGATTAAAATGAAAATTATTCTATTTCTTCCACCCAGAAAAGTTTAGGTGGATAATTTTTCAGTCTGTTTTCATATATTCTTAGGTTGAACATATAAAATTTCCAATTTGCAGATAAAAAACAGTCAATTATCACTAATTCCACATGGTCTTACCTAATATACATATATATATTACATTTAAGTAGAATGACACCTTAAATTCTACTTTGTTGCTTTTCTTTTAATAAACCAGGGCTCATATTCAGCTTTCCATGTTAGTAGGTAATACCATGATTGATAATCTTGTACACACCTGTTTTCCAAATCTTCTCGAATTGTTTCCTTAGAGAATATTTGAAGATAAAGAATGGCTAGGTCCAAGGATGTGTGCACTCCCCTTCATGCATATTGTTTAAGACTGTTCACATCCATAACAGCAGAATTGAATAGTTATGACCTACTACCAAAATACCTACAGTATTTACCCTTTGTCCTTTACAATAAAGAATCTATAATTAACCAGTGGAAGAATCCAGACATTCATTCCACAATGAGACACAGATTCCCATTTTTTAAATAAATCACTGTCATTGCAAGCAAATCTCTTTCATTTAAAATATTTTCTCTCCTGCAGCATTTCTAATTAATCCAAAGATTCTGTGTAATATAACTTCACTACCATTAGAAAAGTAATACTACAAGGAGTCCTATTAGAGAAATGTACCTCTATTATTTTTCAGTATAGAAATTCTTATTATAACCTAAGACATAAATGGAAGGCATATAAAACAACATAAAATCATTCATTTCTACAACAATATTTCTCAATAATCCATAATAAACATATATATATGTGTTCTTAAATATTTAATATAAAAATTGATTATAAAATGAAAAAGACTGAAAAAATATAATTTCTTGGGTCTTTGATTTGAAATAGCTAAGAAGTTTAGACTGGATTCCCATTTTGCTCAGAAATAAGAGATAGAAACTTCACAAAGGAAAAATGTATTGTACTTTTTATTGAAAAGAGAGTCACACAGACCACATCTGAATTATTATAAAATCCTCATTAATTGGATTTTAATCTATGTAACTACCATATGCTAAAAAACCCATCCAAACACAAACTCTATGAGACAGTTTTACTGCTATTACTTAAAGAGCCATTTAAAAGATTTTCTATGGGATAAAGATTGGGTGATTTATCATGGTTTCATGCTCCTTTAATCTGCTCCATCTTCCCATTGTAAAATAAATATTGGTTTTAAAATAAATGGTTCTGCCCAGGTTTTGATGAGAAAAATTGCCCTGTAAATCATGGGCTCATGTGTGCCAAACTCTAAGTCCAATGTTAACTAGCCCATTCTGAAGAAAAATAAGTCAATTTTATAGAATAAAACCTAAGGAAGACAATTACTTAAGTATATTATCAATGCTGCAATGTAACTAATTTACAATATGAGCTTCCCCTCACCATGCTTTTTAATTATCAAAATAACCACTAGTGGATACCAATGGGTCCTCTAACTGGACTATTCAAAAATGGGATCTTCATTGTAGTTTTTATTATACCCTTTCCAACTTTAATACTTAAGTTATATAACTGAAATTAAATACAACCATAATCTGTGTGTTATATGATAACATCTTCATCAACCACTTTTTTCCATATATAGAGACCCAAATCAATTTTCCAGTCAGCTCCTTAGACTATTTCACAGAACACAGAGAAATCAACAATATAGTACACACAATTTTCCTATAGTAAGCATGGTGGTTAAAATGGCCTGGAAGTTATGAATGGTTTAAAGGAATGCTTCACAGACTATGTAGGATATAAAAACTAGTTGACTATATTTTTCACTTCCAATATTTTGTGGACTGATGATATTATTTGTAAAGTATAACAAAAAATGCACTTGTGTATTGTGGCCTTGCCAAACTGTTATAAAAGTCTCTAAACCAGCACTGTCCAACAAAAATACAATGCAAGCCACATGTGCAATTTCTAAGGTTTCTAAAAGGCACACTAAACAGTGTAAAAAGATTTAAAAAGTGTAAAAAGAAATACGTGAAATTAATTTTAATAATATTTTATGTAACATAATCTATTCAGTCTTATAATTTCAACATGTATACAAATATTGAGATATTTAATATTCTTTTTTTCACACTGTCATCAGATTCTGGTGTGTATTTTCCACTTGTAGCATGCGTCAGTTCAAACTGGCCACATTTCAAATTCTGAATAGCCGTATGTGGCTTGTGGCTACTGCCTTGGGCAGTGTTATTCTAAATCTTGACTCTCAAATTCTGAACCTCCTTCTTCCTGAACCGGTCCATAGACCACACTTTCAGTATTATTGTCTAAATTACCACTCCATTAAGAATGGCATCTTTTACGTTTTTGTTTGTTTTTCCATAATTTTCTACTTGATGTTTTAAAATTGAGGGCTATTCCAGATAAGGTCAACACTTAAAGAACTAACAATCTCATGATTGTGGCTAACTTTATATGTCCTTTAAGGAAAGAAACTGCCATTCACAAGGGTTGAACACAGAGGAACCCTCTACTCTCCCATCTCTGAAAACAATGGCTATTCTGAAAGATGTTGGTTTATTTCCTTCCCATCCACATTTTTATACCTTCTGTACAGATTATGTTCTTAGGCATTTATTATTTTCAAATTAATTTAAATTAATTTTCTTAACAAGGAAAAATACGTTTGTGCTTTGCAAAGATGTGTGGCTTTGGCGTGTTTGACTTGTATAAATCCTGGCCATTTCCCCTGGCAATCATAGAAACTGATCTCCCTTCCCCAGTCCATGATCCAGCTTGACCTTCATACCACACTGTTTTGATATCTAGTTTTATTTTTCTTGGTCTTTAGACTCTGTACTACCTTTTAGCCTGAATAATTTCTAGTCATTATTTAAGTCACAGCTTAAATGTCATTTCTCACAGTAGCTTCTCCTAATCTGCCCTTCTCTTACTAAGATTCCCTGTTAAACACTCTCATGTTTTCTATATTGTACTTACGGTAAGTGAAACACATACTTTTTAATGATTTGTTTAAGATCCATCTCATTCATAAAAATATAAGTCAGTACCAGCACATTACATGGGCACTCTAGGTATCCACAAATATTTTGCTGAGTGAATAAATGAATTTCCATTCTAGGAAGCCAGTCTCACCCTAGACATCTTGTTTTACTATCTCTACTGTGACAACACTTAGCATGTATATATCATACACATTTTAGGTATCCCTGTTTATTAGAATGCATGTTTTCAAGTGTACTTCCATAAAGGATTTATTTTCTCCCAGCTACTCAGGAGGCTGAGGCAAGAGAATCGCCTAAGCCCAGGAGTTGGAGGTTGTTGTGAGCTGTGTGATGCCACAGCACTCTACAGAGGGCGATAAAGTGAGATTCTGTCTCTACCAAAAAAAAAAAAAAGAATTTATTTTCTTTTGACCTTATATCCTCTATTGCAGTGGTTCTCAACCTTCCTAATGCCATGGTCCTTTAATACAGTTGAGGACCACTGCTCTATTGTATCTATATTTAGGCTCCCTTCTCATTTCTAATACCATTTCTCTCTGTCCATCTCTCTGTTGTTGATCAAGTTTGCCAGATGTTCATGTCCTTTTTTGGTCTTTCAAAGAATCACCTGTTGCTTTGTTGATCTTCTCTACTATTCATTCACATTCCATTTCATTTATATTTGTTTTTGTAATATTTTGTATTACTCCTTCCCTTGACTGTATTTAAGTTTACTCTGCTATTCTATTTATATACTCTTTCTTGGTTGAATGCTTAATTCACTAATTATCAGTCTTCCTTCATTTCTAATATATAGGCTTATAAATCTAGAAATTTCCCTTTATGTATCTCTTCAACTGTATCCCACAAGAGTTGAAGTACATACGAATTTTTATCATCACTTCTTTGACTCAAGAATTACTTAGGGGCATGATTTTGATATTCCAACTATATAGAATTTTTATTTACATCAGTTTCTAAGCTAATTGTTTCTCTGAGATAAAGAATGTACCAAATGCAATTTTTATTCATCAATGTCAAGGCTTTCTATGGATGTACATTCTCTGTTAGTGGAGTTCAAACTTCTATATATGTACGTTTCATCATGCTAATCATCTGTGTATGTTAAATATCCTTTATCCTTTATATATTTTTTAGTGTATTTGATTTATCAGTGTCTGCGAGAAAAATAGTTAAAACTTCAAAATTCTGATTAAGCAGGTTCTCAATCCTTCTTGGTGATCATGTGTATTTTTTCCTTATATATTAATGTAGGTACAGGATTAACTCTTCCTGGTGAATTGTTCTTCTATCACTAAATAATAACTTTATTTATCTGTAATAATACTTTTTGTTTTATTTTTCTGTTATTAATACAGTGTCACCAGCTTTCTTTTGAATGGTATTTGTATGATGTACTATGTAATTTCCATTTATTTTCTTTGACTCTTCTCATGCCATTATCCTTAATAGGAGTGTCCCTTGTAAACAGTTTGTAAAGAGGTTATAGCTGTCTACTTTACTCAACTTGACAGTCTTTGTCTATTAACCAATAAGCTTCATCAATTTTACATAATATATGCTATAGTTACTGGCATATTTGGCTTTATTTCAACCATCTAATTAATCTACAATTTCCTAAAAGTTTGGGATTATTCTAAATGTACGAAGTATTACACATTACAACAAGCATTGCTGTATTCTAACTTAGGCTCATAATTTAATATTCTCATTAAGTAATTTAGACACATTAGCAAATTATATTCTCTTAAAGCCACCAGGTCATAAGGCTTCATATAAATAAAAACAACAACAAAAAAGAAAATCCCAAACTCAATGGCTAGCCTACTACTCTTACATCTTTACCTGCAACATGAAAATAAATAAATTCATTAATCATCTACCTCCATGTTGCTATACATCCCTCTCCCATCCTTGCTTTTTATAAAATTTCTGTCTGGAACAGCTCTCATTCTGCATTCTATCTCTTCTTCCACATCACTCCTTGTCTATCACAGTCTGTCATCAGATCTTACTGAGACAATTGCATTAGTATCTTTTCTCTCCCTGCCTACATTTAACAACTTACCACTCCAATTTTCCCTCCAGTTAAATAAGGGCTCACACTGTAAGGGAAGAAATTCAAACTTTACCGTTAAGCTTAGTATTTCTCAAACTGAAATTCAAAGGTATAGTCCTATAGCTCTAAATATTCTAGAAGAATTATTTTAAATTCTTGTGGTTTTATTCCAATTAATATTTGAAGAATCTACATGACAACCTGATATTTAAGCTGTGCTTTCAAATAACAGTGCCTGAGTTTGTTTTTAATTTTTTTTTCCCATCAACTCTGTTCTGTTCTCAGCATTACTAGAAGCAAACAATCACTTAAAGTGACAGCTTTTAACTTTCAATGTGCCAGTAAGCACATCTGGCTATTAGGATAGCATGTCCTAATGCTAAAATTATCTGCTATTATGCTCTTTGGGGAAGATAATTTGCAAAGGAAAGATACTGTCAGAGGAATAAGACTTTAATTTATTAAGTTATTTAATTAATGAAGACTTTGATATGACATCATAAAAAGTCGGTGTAGCAGAGTAATAGTCTGTTTTAATTATTGTGGGCTAATGAGAAAAGAACAAAGGCAGAATTAATATGTAAATGATGTTTTTATACAATATCCAAAAGAAAGCCAAATGATATTACGGTACACCATACAAAAAAATGTTCCCCAATCTTTCAAATACTGAAAGGTAGCCAGAAAATTTAGTCATCATACGCCTTGGAGCAGTAAAGCCAAATTAAAACAGCCTTGGCCACAGGCATCAGTACACTTTATTTATTTGACATTCATTTATCAAAAATGGGTTAAATGCTTAATCAACAAATATTGAGCACTAAACATTATTCTAGGCACTGAGGATATAGAATTAAACAAGACCAGAAAATTCCTGGGTCTCACAAAAGTTATATTCAGACAATAATAAATTAACATGAAGTTATGAGATGATGGATGTCAGGGGGTGAAAAGCCCCATGAAGTTAAATAAAGCAGGGTGAAGAGATGGAGGATGATGCAGGGGGAGGCAGCTAAGGAAGGATTCTCTGAGGAGATGACCTGCAAGCAGCATGGAGCATAATAGAGGAAAAGGCACATAAAAATCCAGAGGAGAAGATTTCCACACAGAAGCAACAGCAAATGCAGAGATGTCGAGGAGGTAGGAATAAGCTTGATATTTTTAAAGAATTGATTTTCATCCAGTGCCACAAAAAATTTTTTAAGATCATTAATTAAATATTTTCACAGCAAGTTCAAAATGCAGTAAGTATAATCTTTTTTTTTTTTTTGATCAATATAATTTAAGTGTGCCTCAGGTTTAAGTGTGCTGTGAGGTTTTAAAAAGAAAAGGTTGAAAACCACTGAAATTTGAGGAAAACCAGTGTGAAGTGACAATAATGAGAAAGAGGCAGAGTGTTAAAGGACAAGGGGAATGAAAAAGGACCAAATCTAGAAGAGGCTTCAGGTCATGGCTCAGAGTCTGGATTGGAGCCTGAGATGATACATAGCAACCACTGGGTGTTTTGTTTTGTTTTGTTTTTTATTAAATCATAGTTGTATACATAAGTGCAATCAAAGGGTACAATGTGCTGGTTTCATATACAATCTGAAATGTTTTCATCAAACTTTTTAACATACCCTTCATGGCATTTTCTTAGTTATTGTATGAAGACATTTGTATTCTGCATTTAGCAAGTTTCACCTGTACTCTTCTAAGATGCACTATAGGTGTGGCCCCACCAATCACCCTCCCTCCACCCCTACCTCCCCCTCCTCTATACTCCCTTGCCACTTTCCCCATATTCTTGTGCTATAGTTGGACTATAGCCTTCATATGAAACCTTTAAATTACCTTCATAGTAGGTGTGAGTACATTGGATACCTTTTCTTCCATTCTTGAGATACTTTGCTAAGAAGAATATGTTCCAGCTGCATCCATGTAAACATGAAAGAGGTAAAGTCTCCATCTTTCTTTATGGTGGTGTAATATTCCATGGTATACATGTACCACAACTTATTAATCCATCCATGGATCGATGGGCACTTAGGTTTCTTCCATGACTTAGCAATCATGAATTGGGCTGCAATGAACATTCTGGTACAGATGTCTTTGTTATAATGTGATTTTTGGTCTTCTGGGTATATAGCTAGTAAAGGAATTATAGGATCAAATGGCAGGTCAATTTTTAGATCTCTAAGTATTTTCCAAACATCCTTCCAAAAGGAACGTATTAGTGTGCATTCCTACCAGCAGTGTAGAAGTGTTTCCTTTTCTCTACATTCATGCCAGCATCTCTGGTTTTGGGATTTTGTGATGTGGTCTAATCTTATTGGAGTTAGGTGATATCTCAAAGTAGTTTTGATTTGCTTTTCTCTGATGATTAAGGATGGTGAGCATTTTTTCATGTGTCTGTGAGCCTGTCTTCTTTAGAGAAGTTTCTCTTCAAGTACTTTGCCCACCCTGACATGGGATCACTTGTTCTTTTCTTGCTAATACTTTTGAGAACTCTGTGTATTCTGGTTATTAAACCTTTGTCGGAGGCATAACTTGCAAATATATTCTCCCATTCTGAGGGCCGCCTGCTTGCTAGACCATGTTCTTGGCTGTGCAGAAGCTTTTTAGTTTGATCAGGTCCCAGTAGTGTATTTTTTTTTCTTTTTTTGAGACAGAGCCTCAAGCTGTCAGCCTGGATGCAGTGCCGTGGCATCACACCTCACAGCAACCTCCAATTCCTGAGCTCAAGCGAGTCTCCTGCCTCTGCCTTCCAAGTAGCTGGGACTACAGGCACCCACCACAATGCCTGGCCATTTTTTGGTTGCAGCCATCATTGTTGTTTGGCAGACCCAGGCTGGATTCGAACCCGATAGCTCAAGTGCACGTGGCTGGTGCCTCAGCCCGTTGAAGCACAGGCGCCAAGCCAATGAAAAGTTCTTAAAGGAAATTTAAAGTGCTACTCCAGTGAATACCTGAATAATAAGCCAAGCCAAACATCTTATTGCTGATACAGGGAAAGTTTTAGTTGTCTATATAAAAGATCAAACCAGCCACAGCATCCCTTAAGTTCAGGCCTAATCCAGTTCAAGGACCTAACTTTTTTCAGTTCAATGAAGGCTGAGAGGAGTGAGGCAGCTATGTAAGAAATACTGAAACAAGCAGAAGTTGGTTCATAAGGTTTACAAAAAGAAGCTGTCTCCATAACATAAACATTCAAGATGGAGCAGCAAGTGCTGATATAGAAGCTCCAGCAACTGATCCAGAGCTGGCTAAGATGACTGATGAGGGTGGCAACACTAAACAACAGATTTTCAACATAGATGGAACAGCTTTCTATTGGAAGAAGAATACCATATAAGACTTCCAGGGTTAGAGAGGAGAAGTCAATGACTGGCTTCAAGGCTTTAAAGCACATGCTGGCTTTCTAATCAGAAACTAATGTAACTGCTAACTTTAAGTTAAAGCCCATATTCATCTACCATTCTGAAAATCCTGGGGTTCCTAAGAATTATGCTAAATCTATTCTGCTTGTGTTGTATAAATGGAAAAACAAAGCCTAGATGATAGCACATTTGTTTACAGCATGGTTTACTGAATATTTTAGGCCCACTGTTAAGACCTGCTGCTCGGAAAAGAAGATTCCTTTTAAAATATTACTGTTTATTGACAATGAATCTAGTTACCCAAGAGTGCTGATGAAGGTTTGTAAGGAAATTAATATTATTTTCATGTCTGCTAACACAACATCTATTCTACAGCCCATGGGTCAAGGTATAATTTCAACTTTCAAGTCTTATTATTTAAGAAATACATTTCATAAGGCCAGTATAGCTGCCATAGATAGTGATTCCTTTGATGAATCTTGGCAGTCAATTGAAATCCTTCTGGAAAAGATTCACCATTCTAGATGACATTAAGAACACGTGTGATTTGTGGGAGGAGTTCAAAATACCAACACTAATGGAGTTTGGAAAAAGTTGATTCTAATCCTCATGGATGGCTTTGATGAGTTCAAGATTTCAGTGGAAGAAGTAACTGCAGATGTGGTAGAAGAGGAAAAGAATGAGAATTCAAAGTGGAGCCTGAAGATGTAACTGAATAACTGAATTTCTATAATTTCATAATAAAACTTGAATGAATTGCTTTTTATGGATGAGCAAAGAAAATGGTTTCTTTGAGAGCTCTATTTCTAGTGACAATGCTGTGAACATTGTTGAAACAACAGCAAAGGATTTGGAATACTACATAAACTTAGTTGATAAAACAGCAGCAAGATTTGCGAGAATTGACTTGAATTTTGAAAGAATTTCTACTGTGGACAAAATGCTATCAAGCAGCATCCCAGTCTACAAGATAAAGAAGAGTTGATCAGTGCAGCAACCTTCACTGTTGTCTTATTTTAAGAAATTGCTACTGGACCTGCACCTGTTACCACTTATAGAAATTGACTCAAGATGGATAAAAGATTTAAATCTAGGACAGGAAACAATAAACATCCTAGAAGAAAGTGTGGGAAAAATCCTCTATGATATTGCCCTGGGGAACTATTTTATGAATTGCCACAACAAAAATAAGCAAATGGGACTTAATTAAACTGAAAAGCTTCTTCGTACCTAAGAACACAACAATTAAAGTAAATATACATCCTTCAGAATGGAAAAAGAAATTTACATGTTACAAATATGACAAAGGGTTGATAACTACAGTCTACAGAGAATTCAAATCAATTTAAAAAAAAGAGTAAGCAATCCCATCTCTGGGCAAGAGACATGACGGACCTCTGAGGAAGATAGATAAACAGCTAACAAACATATGAAAAAATGTTTATCGTCACTATCATCAGATAAACACAAATCAAAACCACCCTGTAATGTCCCCTAACCCCAGTGAGAACAGCCCACATCAAAAAGTCCCAAAGTTGCAGATGCTGATGCAGATATGGAGAGAAAGGAACCCTTTTATACTGTTGATGGGACTGCAAACTAACACAGCCTCTTTAGAGAGAAATATAGAGAAACCTCAGAGAACTCAAATTAAACCTCCTATTTGATCCCACAATCCCAGACATCTACTAGGCATCTACACAGAAGGAAAAAATCCTTTTATCATAAAGATGTTTGCACTAGATTGTTTTTTGTAGCTCAATTTACAATTGCCAAGATGTGGAAACAATGTAAATGCCCACCAACCCAGGAATGGATTAACAAGCTGTGGTGCATATATACCATGGAATATTATTCAGCCATAAAAAGATGGAGACTTTACGTCTTTCGTATTAACCTGGATGGAGCTGAAACACATTCTTTTTAGTAAATTATCACAAGAATGGAAAAGCAACTATCCAATGTACTCAATACTAATATGAAGTTAGTAGATGATCTAATACACATTTAAATTTAGAAAAACTAAATTAAATTCAAGTTGAGGGGAGTGGGAATGGGGAAAGGGAGGGAGGAAAGGGGGAAGGGGAATTGGTGTGCTCCCACTTAATGGGCACAATGTAAGGATATATGGTACACCTCTTAAGTTCAGGACACAACTACAAGAGGAACTTTACCTAACAAATCCAAACATTGCAACCTAGTTGTTTTTACCCTCACATTAACCCGAAATAAAAAAAAAAAAAAAGAAATTGATACAGCCACCCTAGCCTTCAGGAACCACCACCCTGATCAGTCATTGGCCATCAACATTGAGACAAGATCTTTTACCAGCAAAAAAACTACAACTTGAAGAATGCTCAGATGGGGCAGTGCCTGTAGCTCAAAGGAGTAGGGCATCAGCCCCATATGCCAGAAGTGGCGGGTTCAAACCCAGCCCCAATCAAACCCCCCCCCCCAAAAAAAGAATGTTCAGATGGTCGTTAGCATTTTTAGCAATAAAGTATGCACATTTTTTAGATATAATATTATTGCGCACTTAATATACTACAGAATAATATAAACATAAATGTTATACGAACTGGAGCCCAAAAACTTCACATGACTCCTCACTTAATTTATTGAGGTATTCAATTTACTGCAGTTGTCTGGAACTGAATCTGCAGTACCTTTCAGGTACAAGTCTACAGATTCTCAAAGCCTCTCCTATACACTCAAAATCAGGGTAAGTGCCCTCTGGAATCTCCTTGGAACTCCCGATACTTGGTCCCTCAAACACACACTTTTTGTGATTATTCATTTCAGCTTTTGAAATGATTATTCATTTCTTTTATCTTGTTTTTCCCATCGCTATAGGTTAGCCTACACTTGTCACACTTCTGGTGAAGATGAATAGGTGGAGATTTCAATTTCCATAGAGATGAGCAAGCAAATTAATAGTGAGTAATTCTAATTGAAGTAAATATTACTGGAGGTTTTTTATAATGATCATTCTTAGCTCTAAACAATTCCACGGAGAGTGCCACTCAGGAATGTTCTCCATAGACAGTCAGGTGGATCCTTCTAATAACATCTTGGTGTAGAAGAAAGGAGATGGTTTCTAGTTTCAGGGCCAAACTCAAAAGTTGCTACTTCAAAAAAGCCTTTTCACACACAAGTCAGACTCTCTAGTATAGTGATTAAAACTGTGGCTTTGAAAGCATGCTATACTTCACAAAGTGTTATGCAAATACTAATATCATTTCCTATTCTTAGGACATAATCAGAGGAAAATAAAATGGTAAGCTATGCTTTTGCTTTTGAGTTAGGTCTAGTTTTAATTTAGCCCATGAAAGGGGTAAATTTTTATTCTTCTTCCCACCATTCATGAACAACTACACTCAATTGGAACCAATCACATCCCCAGCGTGGCCCAGGAAAGGATGGGGCCTGAAAAGTACACACGTTTACCCATAGACCTTAGAATAATTTATTTAAAAAATAATAACAAAGCATTAAAAAATAATAAAAGAACTAATGAATTGAATACCATTTAAAAAATAATACACAAGCATTCCACAAAGACATTTGCACTCAAATGTTTATTGCAGCTCAATTCGTAGTAGCCAAGTCGTGGAAGCAATCTAAGTGCCCATCAACCCATGAATGGATCAACAAACTATGGTATATGTATACCATGGAGTATTATGCAGCCATTTAAAAGATGGCAAATTTACATCTTTTACATTTACCTGGATGGAGTTGAAAGATTCTTCTTAGTAAAGTATCATAATAATGGAAAGATGAATATCCATTGTACTCCATACCAATGTAAAATCAATGTACAAACAATTACAATAAAACACTATTATAGTCTAGTTTGGGGGTAGAGGGAAGTGGGAGGACATATGGCAGAGTAAGGGAGGGCAAGAGGCAGGATCTCACCCAATGTGCACTTTGTGAGGGTGTATACAAGCCCCCTGGGGGAGGGGCTCTTCTACAAGAGGAACTTTGCCCTGGAAGTGAGAACAATGTAACCTAAAAATTGTACTCTCATATTAATTTGAATAAAGTTAAAAAAAATAAAATAATAATACCCAGGCAAACAAGCTCAGCCTCTCCCAACTGTCTCTAATGACTTTGCAAGAAAACAATATTTGAAGTAACAGATAAGTACTCTGCTCTGAGCGGGTTTTGTGAATTGCTGTCCTCCCATTAAAAAAGAAGTAGAGAGGCAAGCTCTTCCTCACTCTTGTCATAAACAAGACATTCTGGCCACTTTTACAGGTTTTTTTTTTTGTTTGTTTGTTTGTTTTACGTATGCATGTGTTTATTTGGTTTCTACTTTTTGCCTTTGCAAAATTCAAAAGACTTAAAATTTAATGACAATAACAATGTTTAAGATAAGGACTAGAAACAAAAACCTTGTAAAGAACAAACGAAGGTAAATACATTCAGAAAAAAAGTCAGATGATTGCTGCAATGAAATATTCAGCAACAAAAATAACACAAAAAAGTAACATTCACATTGTCAAATAAGAGTATGCCTATTATAGAATGCTTTGACTCTGAGGTTCAGTATGGAGTCATCAGTTAACATCTTATTTTTTTCCCAATGTCTCAAAAAATAGACAACTAATATTTATAAATAAAAATGAAAGATAATTTCAAAAAACAGATCATGCTAAATCTTATAGACAATATAAAAAGAAGAAATACTTCAAAATCATTCTACTTCATCTGGATACACCTAATATTAAAATTGGAAAAAATAAATTACTGTAAAGGGAAATTACAAACGTATTTCACTTATAAATGAAGATGCAATATCCTAAACAACATATTAACAAGTTGAATTAAAAAATTCAAGACAAGGGGTGAGGGAAGGGGTGAGAAAAAGGAAAAAAAAATGAAAATAGTGACTAATTCTCACATAAATTGGATTTAATTTCAACCAAAGTACATTACTTAAACATTAATTTTTAATTTTTTTCTTTCTAACCCAGGCATGAAAAATTCACCTTTCCTCATCTATAGAATGTATGGAATCTTATCACTATTATCTCCAAATCAGAATAACTTACAGAGAAAGCGGTATTCAGTCTAGTGACCAAGATACAAGTGCTATGAGTTTAAAGAAAAATTATTCTTTCCCTAATACTCAGAAAATTCCTGATCAGATGGTAAACCACTTATCAATAATTCAGAGTTCGGGTTCTGTGGAACAATTACTTCATGGTGACTATAGGCTAAAAACATAAAATAGTTAGACCCAGACAGTAATTTTAAATTCAGAAGTTAAGGTTACATACAAAAGAATATGAATTCTGAATGCTTTTCAACAATTTTTTTAAAAAGATACTGATTTAGAATTCAATTTCCACCAAAATAGACCCCCAAATTTAGTAAAAAATAATATTTTAACTGTTTATTCAACAAGAGCCAGTTTGCACATTCTAAATTAATGGTCTGAATTGGTGAAGTTTATACATTTTCTGTATGTTTAAAATTGATGAAATGCAATGGCTGGTGGCTTTGATGTAAATTTCCTTCAGATAGTCTATCAAACTATAAGAATCATACTGAAAACTTGCTATTTCCAAGATCCTCTGTAACTCATCATACAGAGGCTTATTTTTGATAGGGGAGAGAAAAGTATATTCTATGTTTTTAGGAAGACTTTTTTTTTTTTAATAATTTTATTGAATCATAATTATGTACATTGGTGCAATCACAGGGCACGATTCATATACATTCAGAAATATTTTGATCATACTGTTACAGATATCCTTCATGGCATTTCCTTGATCACTATAT